>JAJEJO010001484.1:227655-248725 GCA_020662805.1 Glaucomys volans | reverse complement strand
GTGTCCCCTGTGAGCCTCCCACACAGCAGATCCTGTCCTGCGGCACAGCCCTGGTCCAAGTAGCCCTTCTGGTTGGCATCGTGGAAGGCGGCATGCCCTCCTCCTGCCCAGCCCAGGGGCCTCTAGCTGTGCAGCTAGAGTGCTGGCCACGTCCTCTCACGAAGCCGGTCACACTGGGTGACTGGTTGTTCAGGAGTGGGTGCCAAGTGACGACAGGGAAGATCTGCACTCAGAGCGTTCCCTCTTTAAGGTCAACTGTCACCTCCTCGCCTAGAGTCAGTGTGCTTCCACCCCAAGCGACCACAGAGGGGGGCTTCTGGAGCTGACAGGGATGTGGGAGCACAGACAGGGAGCCAGGCACCCTGGGGACACACGTGACCCAGGGCCAGGGACATTGCATCACCTGACATGAACCCAGTCTGCAGACTCCAGGCCTGTGTCCACCTCGCTTCCAGGGTCACAGGCTGGCTGAGGTTCAGGTGGAGCCCTGGGGATGCTCCTCCTGATCCCCTTCCTCTAGCTGACTCTGGGCCGGAGTGACAAAGGGCAGGGGCAAGGCACTGGAGGAACCATGCTGACATGTCGGAAAGCTAAGCCCACGGAGAGGCAGCTCAGTAGGGGACAGTGGATCCCTGACCCATGGCCTCAGGCAGCCAGCCCAGGACCATTGGCACCTGGTCAGTCACCAGCAGCTTCCTCCACTCCTCCCACGTCCCACTGGGACGGACCAGGGACAGAAGCAAGCTCACCACCCAGGACCCCCAGTACAGCCCACCTCAGGCTTCCCAGGCCAGCAGCCTCCAGTCAGGGCTGCCCCTTCCGTGACTGACCCCCTGCTAGAGCAAGCCCTGAGTGGACAGCAGGGCCTGTGTCTGCCTGGGTGGTCCTTACTCACTGACCATTCTGACCACCCTAACCCACCCTGACCACTTAGCCTGAGCTCCTCACCAGGCAGGCTGGTCTCTCAACAAGATCTTTAAGACGAGTTGAGGGAACTTGTCCCGGTCTCGGAGTGCCTGGCCTCACCACAGGGCTCCTGCCCAGCTGCCCAGCACCAGTCCTCAGAGGTCTCCTTCCCAGGCTGGCAGCTCCGGGCTTCAGGGTCTGCACACGAACCCCAGCAATGGCCCTCACTGCCCACCATGAACCCACAGAGCCCACTGCGGCCCCTGAGAATCATGGCCGGAGCCCTGCCAGCTCCCACCCGGTCCCCTCTGCTCGAGCACGGTCCTCGGTGGCCTATTGCCATGAATACCAGCGGGGAGGAGCCAGAGCCGAAGGCCCAGCCACTCACTGCTGTGGGGACCCTTCTTTCTCCACCCCATGCTCCCCCAGCTCTGGCCATCACGAGCACTCCACTAGACAGAAGAGGCCCTCCCAGAGGACCCCAGCCCAGCCTCCCCTCCCCGGCCACTTGTCTGCTCGCTACGGGTGGCTGCAGGGCTCTCTCTGAAACGCAGACTTGGCCCTGCTTTCCACACGCCTGCAGCTCTGATGGCGGAGACAGATGTCGGCTCACCGCCTCATAGTTGGGAACCTCAGCCCATCGCAGTGCGGCCATGCTGGGTGCAGCGACCGTGAGCCCCATGATGTGCAGGGAGAGCGTCCCCACTGCCGGCTGGAGTAGGGCTGCCAGGGCTGGAGGAAGCCTGGAAGGGGACATCCCAAGCAAGTTTCCAGACCTGAGACCATCAGAGGTGACTGAGACCAGAGTCACCTGGAGGGGTAGAGACGTCTCGACAGAATGAAAACTGAGTCACCAAAAAATGACGAGGAAGGATCAACTTAGGCAGACAGGCAGCAACGACAGATCCGCAGCAGGAAAGTGGACGGGACAAGCCCACAGTTGGGCTGGAGGAGCACAGCTTCCTCCATCGCTGGCCCGAGGCCCCAGGAATGCGGGGCAGGCGGGCTCAGCGGCCACGGAGAGGAACGGCCTCCTCTAGACAGGCTCAGGCCTTCACGCCCCGGGACCACAGAGCCTTCCACGTGCCTCACATCGGCCCTGCAGCCCACAGGGCAGGAGGGGGCCCAGAGCCCTGGCCACGCTCAGGAGGAGTTCGGGCCCCCAGGCCAGCTCTGCCAGTTCAAGGAATGCTCTGCAACCCTGTCGGTGACGTGCAGACGTGAGTGAGAAGCAGGTGTGTTCGCTAGGGCCCATACACCAGGAGAACGCTGAACACACCCGGGTCGACCCCACAGCGCGCCGGGAACAGACGTGGTCAGGCCCAGACAGTAACAGCGATGCCATGAGCCGAGACACGGCAGAGTGGTTCTCTGGAAATTTATAGAAATGACGGATTGAAAATCAACGAACAAGGTCATGATTCAAAGGGAGCAAAGAGAAAGGGCGCATGGGGAAGTACGGAAAAGACAGAGCAAGGGACAGGGAGGCGCGGAGCTGTGGACCGTGCATGAGTGCCGCCCAAGAGGAGACACACCAAGGGGGCCGGAACAGAAAGGGCACGGAGGACAAAGAGGCTGCACAGCAGCGGCCACAGCCATGAGGGGTCTGGGGACCCCCGCCGTGCAGTGCTCCAGATCCGAACTCGGCTCTTTTCTATCGGTGAACTTCATTGGCTTTTATGCCACGTTGCCGATTTAACTCGGTATGAATTCAGAGAAGGGCAACATGAGAAATTAAAAATTAGAGTCCCTGGGACCTGCATTCTCGAACCTGCCAGAAGAACCACACACTCGGGGTCAGCTGCCCACCAGGAGCGAGTGAGGAGAGGGGCGTCTGCAGTGGACACAGGCCTGTGGCTGGCCTCCGCGACCTGCTCAGGCTGACGGAGGACCTCGGCCTCTGCGAGGCTCTCTGCCCTGGAACTGCCTCCCGGGCAAAGCCTCCCGCTCTGTCCTGCCGTCTTTCGTCGCTGTCTGGTGGTGAGCTCGGGAGCTGCTTCGTCATTTTCTTATCAACAGTTATTTTGAAGAATGTAGTTTTAAATCTACTAACGCTGCCTTTGCAGTAAACGAAACCTGTTTAAACTTTTGCTTCTTTGCAAAAATCAAGACAAGGTGTCTTTGCCTCCTGTGCACCCAGAATGGAACCCGGAGCGCCTCTCCTTCCTCCGTCCACAGCTGCTCCTGCTCTGCGCCCAGGGTCGCCCTGCGGAGCCAGCGGCGCCCTTCTCCTGGGGGCCTCCACGCCACCTGGCGCTAGGTGCTGGCCTTGCCAGAAGGTGCTGCCCCTGGCTCTTCTCCCGGGGGCCGGGGCGTGTCCTTGACTCCGCGGCAGGTGTGGCATCCGAGTGCTGGAGCTCACGGCCTCGTCTCCAAGGCCCTGCTGTGGCCCTCGCCTGGGACTGCGAGGCCACTGTGGGTTCCGAGCACACTCTCCCCTCCCCTCAGAACTCGGGCCGGCACCCAGCCCTCCTGCCTCCTGCTCACCCGGCTCCGGTCTCTGGGGACTCGGCATGCAGAAGCCGAGCCCAGTGCCAGGGTTCCAGGACTCAGCAGGGGCAGGACAGGGCCACCGGCAGGCGGGCCCATCTGGATTTTCAGAAAAAGTCTCAACCCCATTTAGAGCCAGAAAGGGGGTTGGGGGCTTGAACTACTCCTGACTGACTCAGGCCACCTACAGGCTATGTTTCCAAGAGAGGAGACGAGCTGATCCAAGAAAGTGTCCTCGGAGCCCCGTGACCAGCCCAGGAGTCACCCCAGGAGCCGCGGTGCAGTCTCAGACAGGGTGCCCGGGAGGATGCACCCAGATGCCTCTGGAGACGGCAGCCGACAGAGAGGAGCTCAGGAAACTGAGCTGGAGGGGCAGACTCGCACAGAAGGGCTGAGATAAGTGAGACCCCGTACCCCAAGGCTTGGCCCCCGGCTGGGGCATAGAACTGAGGTCCACAAAGCCATTGCCATCACAGGAACCCTGGAAAGGTCTAAATATGTTACGTGGTGATTCTAAAATCCAAAGGCACAGGGAAAGGCCTGGTGAGGGGAGGCAACGTGCTCTCAAAGCTTAATCTTTCGCAGAGGGACCTCCCAGAGGGACAGCGGACGGCGGAGCGGGTCCTAGAAGGAAAACCAGCAGCCCAGCCTCACTGGGAGCTAACTGGGGCTCACTGAGGAGCTAGGCAACGTCAGTCTGCACACATCCAGAGAGTTTAACCCTATCACACTGAAAGCTCAGCACTGCACATAAAACTACGTATCACAAAGACAAAAAAAGGAAAACTCATGAAATGAGCTGTGGCTTGAAGGACCATGCGTAAGTCGCAGCTGTGCCTCTGTGTTCGACCATTTTTTCCTGATGATGAACACGCACTCCTTCTACCACAAGGAAACAAGTCGGTTGTAGGTGAAATTATAAAACGTTCAGAGGACAATTTGTAACACAGACTAATTACAGCTGCCGTCACGAAACAGCCTGGTGAGAGAGGAGGGCGCAGACGGGGCCTATGTGGTGACACTGACCAAGTTCAGAATGGACGTGAAGGTGACGGTGCAGGTGGCCCTGTGCACGATGACCCAGCAGCAGGGTTCAAGCTCAAACTCCATGACACGGAGGAACTGGCACCACGTAACCACAGGGGCACGTGGACCCGTCACACGACCCCGTCACACGGCCCCGTCACTCAGGCCTAGGCGAATCTCCAGCAGGTACGAGCAGCGAGTTATTCAGGTAGGAAGTCTGCCTGGATGGATGGGAACCGGCTCCTTCAGTCATGGAACACCGAGGTCCCGCCATGGGACACGCACGAGAACGCATCATGTACCCACGGGAGCACCGTGACGGGTCTAGAAGAAAATGGTAAGTCCGATAATCAAACAGTAATTTACAAAACTGTGAATAAGTAAAAGTTTACAACCCAAATCCAACCTCTTGAAAACTATGCACCTGTGTGTGCGTGTACTTGTGTATACGTGGAGTAACTGACAACACCCGGATGCCTGCCTACAGAGAAATAGCTGCACAGTGCACTATTGGGAAAGCAGCTCCAATCACAGCACTTGGTACCCCAGCATGTGGAACACGCCAAACCTGCACTCAGAGAAACCCACCGGGGGCTGTTTCCTCTGTCTTTTGTATTAGTCAGCTTTCTGTCACTATAACAAACACCAGAGACAACCAGCTTATGAAGAAGAAAGGTTGATTTCAGTCTGTGATCACTTGGCTCTGTTGCTTTTAGGCCTGGGTCAAGGCAGAACATCCCGATGGGAGCACGTGGGAGAGCCAAGCCACTCACTTCATGGCAGGAAGCAAAATGGAGAGCGAGAGGAAGGAACTGGGTCCCACTGTCCCCACCAAGGGCAGCACCAAGGATCCAGCTCCTTCCCGCCAGGCCCACCTCCCACAGGTTCCACCCCTTCCCAGCTGCGCCACACTGAGGACACCCTCCCACCGCAGCTCGCTCACTACCGTTTTGTTGGGGATGACTACTCAGTACTACCATGTTCCAAGCAGTGTTAAGTAAGCACCCAACACACTTAACCCGGTGCAATAATTTCCTGCACGGTGCCAGGGAGACACTGAGTAGGCAGTCGAAGGTGAAAGGGGGAGCCTTAAATTGAGCAGCCGGGGGAAGCACCCAGGACCCCAAAGGAGAACGTGGACCACTTGGAAGAATCAATGAAGACGGAAAATGAGGGGGAGAGTGAGGTCGAGGGACGCTCCGCTGGCTGGATCTCCAGGAAGACAAACAGCCGCAAACCTGAGCAGCCGGTGATCCAGAAAACAAAGAAAAGCAGCCTGGGGTTTTCTGAAGGGACAGACAGGTGTGGGGCTTCAAAGACACAAGCAAATGTGCCACAGCCTCACACACAGCGTTCGGGAAGGAGGGGCTCAGCACAGAAGATCTCTGGATACAGATGGTGGCAGGTTCTGACAAAGGAGTCTGAAGACGGAGGCCCAGCAATCACACACCGTCCCCCGTGAAAACTGAGCACAGAGCCAGGTGCCAGCCGGGCACAGCGATGGGCAACGCTCTGGAGGCCAGCACGGCTTCCCAGCACCCTCTCCCCCTGTCCCCCAGGGTGGCCCTGGGCACATGGCTGAGGGTGCTGTCACCGACGGGCACCTGGCCCTCATGTGGGGGAGACAGACACCCCAGGGCCAGGAACCCCTTCCCCCAGGGAAGCCTGTGGGGGATCAACCCAGGGCCCAGGGTCTCTCGGGGGATATGGATGGAACAATGAAGAGGGAGACAGCGCCCGGAAGGCTGCCTCCGAGGATGGCATTAGCAGGAAATCATCTCAAGTCGTAAAATAGCACGAAACTGCTGAGCTCAAAAGGGGCCCTGGATGACAATAGAAAACAGCCACGAATAAGGAACGAGAAACGTTTACAGCTCATTCTAGAACCAAGAGCCATCCTTCCTCCAGATTTCTCTCGTGAACACACGTGCCAAATTCCTCTGCACAGACCTAGGGACGCAGAGCAGTGGTCTACGGCGGGAAAGCTCTGTCACCAAGGAGACGGTGCCAGGAACGCCAGACAGGAAATCTGGGGTATAAATCACGTCCATCAGCAAGGGGATAAAAACCACGTGATCGCCCACTAGATGCCAAGAGGCCTTTGATAAAGTCAGCTGTGCTCTTCATCTCAACACGCCCCGCGGGGCCTGGAGCAGAGGCCCCACCTCCAGGTGGCTCTGCTGCTGGGGAGGGGCTGGGGAGGGCTGGTCAGTCGGAGGAGGAGGAGATCAGCTGGTGGGTAGGTGTGCGGGAGCAGGGCAGCACGGCAGGAGCCCGACCTTCCCGGTCCAGAAGCACGGCCAGGATCACCAGAGGGAGCCGGCTGGAGAGTTGGCACCGAGGTGAGGCTGCCAGACAGACCGCACGCCCGGCTGACCTCCATTTCAGAGACAGCACTTTTTGACCATACCTTTGTCCTGAATATTGCATGGATACTCACTAAAATCAATGATGCCATTCATCTGAAATTAAAGTGGAACCTATAATATCCTGTAGTTCCATTCGCTTATCTGGCAGTCTTACAAAGAGGCGGATTCGTTCATTTTGTGATTGTTGTTGTTGTTCCTATTATGAAATACCTGTGGCTAAGTATGAAGAAAAGAGGTTTATTGAGCTCTTGGATGTGGAGGCCCAGGAGCGTGGCTCTGTGCCTGCTGAGCTCTGGGGGCTCCCTTGGCGCTGTCCCATCATGGTGGACCACGTCACGGCAGGAGTGCGAGCAGGAGAGCTCCCACAGCACGACAGGAAAGGGTCCAGTCCTCTCTTTTGTAGCAGCCCCTCACAGGGGGACAAACTGTGATCTCAGAAGACCTGGTCAGCCCTTCTGAGGAGAGCACCCCGACACTGAGGCCCTTCCTCCACTGCCCCTCGTGAAGGTCCACGGACCCCCACATCACCCATGCTGCTCAGCAGGCTTCTGCAGGTGATCCCTGGGGACACACTGAAGCCACATCCCAACCTCAGCAGAGGGTGGCCGGGGCTCCGGCTCTCATGACAGAACCACACCGCAGGGCAGCCTGCGAGCCCCAGAATGGCAAATGCCCAGCCAGGCAGAAGCCGGAGCCTGTCCACCTCCTGCACAGAGTACCAGTGACCTCGTCAGCAGAGTGGCCACAGCCTCAAGAGCAGGGTGACTTGGCCCCCCGTCACCCACCCCAGGACCTGGAGCCTAAGCTCATGGAGGGAGGAGCAAGCAGACAGGCTGCCCAGCACACACACTTCAAGGATGAAGGGACTGAGGGGGTCAGGCCAGGCCCCTGCCCACTTTAGGGTCCTCAGACGCCCTAGGGAGGACGTGAGACTGGAGTCCCAATCATGGTGGACGATGATGACCAGCCAAACTGCAGAGGTTGCAGGATCTTCCGAAGATCATTCGGTGTGTGAGTGGAGAAAATGGAACTCCACGTCTGACCCTAGAGCCAAAGTGGGGGTCAGCGAGGGGACACCAGAGCTATTTCCATTACAATAAAAGTAAGATAAAGCTCCCTCCATGGTCATTACTAAAGACTGTTCTAGAATTGCTAATCAACGAAGTTAGAAAACAACATAGAAGATGATATATTGGAAAGAAAATATTAATTAATATTTGCAAAAAATAAAATTCTCTAGCTAGAAAATCATAAAAATCAAAGTTCAATAAGCTGCCAAGATTAATATGTAAATATTAAGACTTTCATTCCCTCACACTGAGGCCTATGGACTTCTGGAGGCAACCAAGTGCCTCCCAAGGGCCAGGGACTCAGGTAGGAGCAGCGAAGAGGGGAGTGGAGAGATGCTCATCCCCTCCTGTGGTCAGGAGTCCCATCGGCCCTTGAGTCGCCATTCCCACCTGGGGAAAAGGGGAAATTGAGCAGGATTCTCATCCCAGGTGAAATCGTCAAAAAAAAGCACATCATCTTCTACCTGCAAAAGAATGTTGTGTCTGCAACACGAAGGTCAGACTTGGGGAAACAGGAAGCAGCACTCGCACTTGATCCCCTCCAGGATGGAAGTGGCCGGTCCAACCAGCCTGCTAACAGCTTGTGCACCCGGAAGACGCCCGCCCACCCAGCAGGCGAAGAGAGTGGGGAAGGAGGCAGTGGCTGACACCCGCAGGAAGGAGGGCATGCTGGGGAGGCTGCTGCCTGCTGCCCCCTTCCCGGTGGATCTCCGCCCCAGAGGAAGAGCCTTTGCAACTGGTCACAGGTGACCACGTCCTCTGTACGCCAAGCAGCAGGACAGCAGGGAGGCCCTCCTCAGCGGGACAATGTCACTGGACGCTCCAGATCCTGCACACCTCATGGAGGCCAGTGGCCTCCAGATAGAGAAATGGGCCCTGGGGCTGCATGACCTTGCAGTGAAGGTCACAGGGTGAGCATGAGGGCAGACGCCGAGGGTCTCCAGCTTGCAGCAGCCAAGGAGGGTCCCAGGCAGCAAACGCCAGGGCAGCGGCAGCCACGAGCGGGACGCAGGCTGAGCCAACGGGGCTGGCCCCCAGCTCAGGAGCCTCGGGAGGACTGGGCCAGAGAGCACTCCATAGCAGGGCCGCGAGGGCCAGGGACCCCCGACTCCCAGGGCCAGCTCAGAGGCCCCAGCGAGGAGGCCACGTCCCAAGGAGAGGAACCAAGTTGGGCCCAGTCTCAGCACCTGGAACCACAGCAGCTTGTTCGTAAGGTGCTTCAAACGCCGCCATGCACCTCTGCTCAGCTTGTTGACGTCTAAGGAGCTTTAGGAGGCAGAGCGTGGCCTCCACGGCTCGAGTCCCAGGCCTAGTGTGTGATCATCACGGCCCCAGGTGTGTCCGGAAGGAGCGCCCTCTGCGTGGCGCGGGATCTCGGTTCTCAGGCTGTGTTCTGGAAGCCCGGGCTCACTGCCCTGCCGAGAGGGCGACTCGCAGACCCCGCCCTGAAAGGTCCCATCGTGCCTCCCGGGTACTGGAGACCCTGATTGGGGCGTGTTCGCCACACTCTCCTGCTGAGTCCCTCTTGCCCAGAGCTGTCTGCCCTTCGCTGTGCTCGCTCTCTCTGGGTCTTTGCTGGGATGCCTGTCCCCACACTGTCCCTCTGCCTTCCACACGGTTTCAACATGGGTCGTACAGAAAGCATCGAGCCTGTTTAAAGATTGGACTAGTTTAAAATTAGTTTAAAAACTAATCTATCAGTTTCTATTTTATCCAGCAAACTCCTTGTGTGTGTGTGTGTGTGTGTGTGTGTGTGTACGGGTGTCTGTGTGTCTCTGTGTGTGTCTGTGTGTATAAGTGTCTACATGTTTGTGTGTCTGTGTGTCTCTGTGTGTGTGTGTGTGTGTGTGTGTCTACTATCCGACGTGCGTCCCATCCCATCTTTGCTCTATCTCCCCCAGATTCCGCGGCAGGTGCTGGCCCACGGCAGCCGCAGCGGAGGGCGCACCTCCTGTCTGGGACCCGGCGGGACAGCTCCCCCTGGGTCGGCCCTGCCCTGCGACGGCGTCTCGGCGCTGCATAGGGCCCAGACGGCTTCCTCGGGAAGGACGCGCTGCCGGCCCTGGTTCTGCAGGTTGGTGGCTTCCTCCACTTCCCTTCCACTAGTTGGACACGGCCAGTTCCCCGTCTGCGCCTTCGGATTGTGAAGTAGTTTGAGCAGGTGGTCGGCCAGACAGAATCTGAAGCCAACCTGTTTCTCAGGTGATCACTTAGTGGCTTAGGGTCCTGGACATCCCGGCTGTGGCTCCTGCTGGCTCCACCATGTGCCCACCGCCCTGTGTGCTGGCCATCCTGCTGCCAGCCCACGAGTCCCTTCAGTGAGAGTCTGTGGTGACGCATTCCCTGTCATCGCCCCCATTCTGGCATGTGGGTGTCGTTAGCAGGATTTCTATTTCCTCTCAACACGTTGAAGACGCTGTCCTCCAGCTACCAGGGGAGTGGCCGCCGACCTCACGCGCTCCTGCAGAGGGGCTCCTTTCCGGCTGCTTCTCAGGAGCTCCTTGCCTCTGGTATTCTCACCCCCTACTGCGACACATCGAGGTGTTCATTTCCTTTTGTCTACTCTTCTTAGGACCATTTCCCCCGCATCAGAGAATTCAGGACTTTTCTCAATTCCAGAAAATTCCAGTCACCACCCTTCCCCACTGCCTGCCTGCTTTCTCTCCCTCTGTGCTGCTTCTGTTGGACCGTCTCATCCTCTGCTCGGCCCCTCCAGCCTTGCTCCCTCATTTCCTTCTGTTTCTGGGTGTTCCGAGTGATCCTCCACTTCTCTAATCCTCTGTTCAGTGGTGTCTACCTTGCGTGCTGATTTAGCCGGGAAGGGCTTGTTAAGCCCCAGGCTTCTGCTGGAAGCTCCCTTTCATCCTTTCCATCTTCCTTGGGTTTCGTTTCCTTTGGTCGTAGCTGGCTGTTTCTCACGTTTTTGATTTTTCCATTGAGCCTCCGATCCTACCTATCTGTAGACCTACCTGAGAATCCTGCTTCCTGAAACCCTTGGGGATCTAGTCCCGCGGTCTGTAACATATTCAGACTTGCTCAGAGGTTATTTTCCTTCTTGAGTTGGTACGCTGGGCTTTGAGCTCACCTTCCTTGAGGTCTGTCTGTGGGAACTCTTCATGCCCTGGGTTTGACCCGCCAGGTGCTGCAGAGGTGCCCCACCCAGGGTTCATTTCATCCTAATCTCTCACGGGGGCCTCAGGCCACTCAGATAGTATGAACTCAAACGCCCAATAACTGTGGAAGACAGTGCTGGGTACGGAGTCCACAGGCAGACCTGTGTTCCCTCGGGCACAGGCCCAGGCTGGCAGCCAGGCTGGCCTTTCCACGCCAGGGGCCAGGGCTCGTGGTGCTGTTTCCTGAATCATCCTCTCCTGGAGAGTGCAGCTCTTCCCAGGAGCAGGGGACACGTGCAGTCACCTCCCTTCTAGGGCCCATCGTCTCACAAGTTCAAAGCTCCATGTCCCGTTTGTGCAAGGCCATCAGATTCAAAAACCCATAGTTAAAAAGGCAACGTGACCTCAACTCCCGCCTCTGCCACCCGCGCCTGCCCCAGCGCAGCTCAGCGCTGCTCCCCTTAAATCGCTAGCGTCTGCGTCCTCTTCGATGGGGCCCTTGCAGATTTACCTGGTCTTCTCATGAATGGGGTGATATTTATCCAGAATTCCTAAGCATTTTGGAAAAGACGTTCTTCAGGTGATCTGAATCGTGAGATTGTGGAAGCAAACGTCCAGAGCGTGCAGGACACTGAGCCTTCTCAACCTGGCAGAGTCTAACGCGTTTCCCACTGCGCCAGCTCGCACATCCAGGGTGATTCAGCGTGACGACACATGACATGGAAAGGGCCTCCTGCGTGGCGAGGAGCCTCCCTGTGTGTCCCTCGGCCACGCAGCCTTGCCACCGAGGTTTCCTGAAAGGAGACGGATGTGGGAGAAGCCATCCACTCGTGCAGGTCAGTGAGGAGCTCGAAGGAGCAGAGCGGCCAGGAGGCAGCAGGCACGCCGACCTTCTGCGAAGCCAGATTTTGTTTTGTTCCATCTTTGTTCTTTCTTGATATTTCTAAAACACCCAAGATGAGTGCCCATGGGAACAGGTCTCCTGAGGAGAGGCCTTTCCAATACCATGGTCGTCACACCATGTTCTGATCAGCCAGTGTGCTCTGACGACGTCAAGCTCAGTGTCCACGTGAAACGAGGCTCTGGAGACCAAGCCAGGGACTTGCCGGCCAGCGGGAGTCGGCAGGCAGAGCCCGACACCATTAGCAGAAAGCCCCGTTCACAGGCCCCATCACACAGGGTGCCAGCCTTGCTCTGCTGTCACTGCGCCACCCAGACGCAACCTTGAGAAGCTCAAGTGACAACAAAAGCCACACTGACAGTCTTGACGTCCTGTCCTAAGATGGCAATCGTGCAACTTCCAGGCGGTGCTGCCAAGGGCCAGTCCCCAGCACTCGGGAGTCACCCAGAGCGAGCAACGAGGTGTCCAGGTGTGGGGCGGCTGGGCACTGGCCATCACCAAGTCCTGGGCCACGGCTGCCCTGTGGCTCTGGCTCCGGATGAGGGAGTGTGACTCACCAAGCCTCCATCTGCATCTGCTCTTCTCTGGGACAGAATGACTTTCATTGTCCCATAAAGGCAGTGTTACCAGGTGCACCGGGTGCTGCACTGACTGACTCACTGCTCCAGGAGGAAGAGCCAGTGCCAGCCTGAGAGCAGAGGCCCTCTGTCCGCTCCTGGCTTCCCAGTCATTCCAGTGCAGAGCCGACGTCTTCGCCCACAGGCAAGACGCTGCCCTTCCTCAAAGGTCTGGGAGTGATGACTGATCCGAGCAGGGGGCTTCTCTCCAGAGACCCACCAAAGCGGGTTGGTAGGAACAGATGCCATGGCCCAGCATGCCAGGCTAAGGACTGATCAAGGCGGGGGCGCTGGGGAACAGCCAGCTGTCAGAGCAGCGAGAGCAGTGAGGGCCAGGCCCGGGAGGTCCCAGGGCTGCCGTGGCTGCAGGCTGGTGCTCCCTGGACATCAGCATGGGCACCAGGCTGCCGCGGTTGGTCCAAGCACAGTGTTTGGGGTGGGCATGCAGCCCTGGGGTAAGAGGTGGGAGAAGCCAGGGCAGGCTCTGGGGGCGCACTTGGTCTTCCTCCCACAGGCTCCACGTCCCTCCGCAGCCCCCAGCACCACTCCCAGCTGAACGGGCCCTCCTGTGACCCATCCTACAGTGACCTGCCATGCCCCACTCCCACAGCAGAGGCTTGGAGTGCTGCTCCAAGTGCCCGCCCTGGGCCGGCTCAAACCAGCTCACATCCTGGGTCCTGAGCAGAATGACCATTTGGGACCTCCAGCCTTGGGCCACCATCAGGTTCAGGCCCAGTTCAGCAGACGCTCACACCCAAACCACTGGCAGCTGCCCCCAGACCTGGCCCACCAGTGCACAGAGCCGGTATGCCCCAGGCCCCAGGTCCTGGCAGGCAGCAGACTGGGAGCCAGCCCCCTGGGGCCATCGACACCCCCTGGAGCATCACGGAGCTCTCACAGCCCCTGGCATGGACAGACTCCAAAGCCTGAAGAGAAGCCATTCTAGAGATCTCGAGGTCTTACGTCTCTGCGTACTTCAAGAGAGGGCGAGCAGGACAGGAGGGAAGGTAATGGGGCTCCCACGCCCAGTCCCAAGTGGACCACTGTGGCGTCTCCAGAAGGCTGGGAGGGCAGTCTGAGGCAGTAGGTAGTCACAGGGCTAGAGATGGTCAGGCGGGGCCCGGAACAGGGACACCCCCACAGCCAGCCTCTGTCCCCCCCTCTCCTGCCACCTCCTCACATCCCAGCCCCACTTCCCGGCATCTGGCAGCCAGAGGACCCTCCCACTCCGAGGAGGTCTCCCGTTGGGTTTCCAGGACACCCTGCTTCCCTGCGGGCCCAGCATCGCTCCCTCCAGCCCATCCCCGTGCCCGGAGGCGCCGGCCACATTCCTGGCAGGGCGGCGCCCCTCGGCGTGGCTGTACATGTGGGCCCCATTTGCGCAGCCCTGTGCTGGCCGGGGATCCAGGGGTGGCTGTTGGGACTGGCCTTAAACACTTCCACCTGAGAATGTGGAGCCAGCACCCCCCAAAGCGATGAAAGGGACGGAGGGCAGGGCTGCGCATGCCAGGGAAGCAGAGCGGCCCTGACGTGGGGCGGTGGGCGGGGGCTCTTCTGCTGAGCCCAAGACCCCCCAGCAAGGGCTGCCAGAAGACAGCAGGGACAGCAGGGCTGGGCTCACGGCTGGCCTGCTGCACGGGCTGGCCACCCGCAGTGCCCAAGGAGGCTGGCAGAGCTCCCGCCCCCACTCGGTGCCAGCAGCCACCTCAACATCCAGCCCCTCAGTCCTGCACTCCTGGGGACCCCCACAGCTCTGCAGGCAGGGAACCCTGCCCGAGCTGCCAGGCACCCCCAGAAGCACCAGGGCCACCAGGCCAATGTCCAGTTCCCAGAAAAACAAGCTAAGTACAGTGGAGGGGCTGGCACGGGACGGGCTTCCCACACAGGTGAGCAGCTGGCAGGGACGGGCTTCCGTCACTGTCCGCTGCCTCCGCAGTTCTTCCTTTCCCCACCTGAGGCCCACGGAAGGCTCTGAACCCATGGCCTCGAGGCCTTGGTCAGGTCTGAGGGCAGGCCACCAGCCGCAGGAAGGGCTCCTCCAGCTCCGGCCCTGCCCCCACCATGGCCTTGCCCGCCACCGCGAGGCCACTACAGAACCAGCTCAGCGCGTGGGCTCCAGGCCAGCCCGGGGCAGCCCAGCCCTCTGCCCACACACCAGCCCAGGCCTCCTGGGCACTGCCCACTCGATTTCTTCCAGACAAACTGAGTCACTGACCCTGTCCCTCACTCCCCGCCTCCCCGCTCCATCCACCAGGGTTGGTCCCAATGCTTCTGGTGGGACAAGTGGAGAACCGGACCAGAACAGAGGTAGCAGGTGTGGGGGTCTAGGGCCTCGTCGAGATTCAAAACCCCGGAGTAGGTTGATCCATCGCTAGACAGAATCAGAACTCTCAGAGGGGACCCCAAGGGACAAGGGCGCCCCGGCTCACCTGGCCTGCTCACCGCACCCTGCAGAGGAGCAGAACAACTGGGCCCCTCACTGGCATAGAGAGAGCGCGTCCCCAACCTCAGGGACCCTCATACACAGTGCCACAGGGCAGTCGCCAGGTGCCAGCCTGAGGGTGGGCAGGGGCCTCTGAGCTGGGCAGGGTCCGCAGGGTCAGGACACCACCGGAGAGGCAGGGAGGCCGTTCCAACCAGGCCCGGCCAGGGGCCTGGTGAAGGGAAGGGACCAGTCCCTGACAACTGCCAGGAGCCCTCTGCTTGGGGCCTGGGTGGGGCCAAGCCTGGGGTGTCCAGGGACCCCACCCACATGAGCCTAGGGTGACCGCCTCGAGGGCTGGTGAGGAGGGTCTGGGCAGGAGGGGGATGGTCCAGACCCACAATAACCAAGGACTGCAGCGTGGCTGACCAAGTGTGGACCCCAGCTGCCCTTGGCATGCCTCTCAAGTGAGTGGCGCTCGCCATCCCGGTGGGTGGGGCTGACACTGCCCCACCTCACAGACAAGTCCCGAGGACCAGCAGAAGGGACAGACCTGACACCAGACAAGGGAGCCCAAGGAGGGGAGGGACAGGACACAGCACACTGAGGAGTCAGGCCCATTCCAGGGGCACGAAGCTGTGGGTCCCAGGGGGAGCAGGGGAGCTGGTGCTGGGGGGAGGTCCATGCAGAGGGGAGGGGCAGTTCTGAGGGGCTGAGGTTCCAGAACTCGGCAGGACATTGAGGCAGCTGGTCGCAAGGGTTGGCCTCGTGGCCTGGAACCTCAGGCACTGAGTCACAGATGCCCCCGCAGGGCGGGCCTGAGGGCTGAGCTAAGAGCTGCGGGATCTCAGGAGACCCCACACCAGGACCCACCTTCCCCACGGCCCCTCAGGGCCTGCAAGGCTGTGCTGGAATCCCCTCCTCCCAGGGAAAGGACTGGGAGAGGCGGGGTCCTCAGGGGACACTCTCCTCCCCAGCCAGGCCACCCCTTGCAGATCCGAGGAGGACACAGCCAGGCAGCCCCCAGGAGGAGGCCTCAGGCAGAGGCGTGTGCTCTGTGAGGAGCAGGGATGGCCGGTCGGGGGCAAAGAGGAGGCTGCCAGGGCCCTGGACATTTTGCAGGATTTAAAAGCAGAGAGAACTCACTTATGCTTCTGATGAGTGATTTTCCTTTTGAAAAGAATTTGAGGAAGGAAGAAATCTTACAAAGGAAAAAGTAATGATCGACCTCAGGGCAAATTCTCCAGGAAAAAGGGAAAGAGGTGGGCGAGAGGGAAAAGCACTTCACGGCCCAGCACCCGCCAGGGAGGAAGGTGCGAGCCGCGTGGCCTGGGGCCTGCCTGCTGACCGCAGCTCTGAAAAACAACTTCCTGTCAATAAATGTGAACAAAAGTTTGGACCCATCTTCAAAGTGATGAGTTATGCTGAAAATATGTTCTTGCAAGGAGGGAAGGGATCGTCAGCGGCGCTTGGGAGAGTTTATAAATAACCACTCGGCTGCTTGGGGTATGCCTGCCAGGGGGCGCGCCCGGCCAGCGGACCTGAGGCAGGAGCCAGACGTGGCCAATCAGGAGGCCAGCTTCCCCAGGGCTGGCGTGAGGTGCTGGGAAGCCCAGCTGCACCCTGGCGAGCACCAAGAGGACCCTGGGCCAGCTCCTCATTTACATGTTGGAGGGAAAAGGAAGAGAGAGATGCTGCACGTGGTTTCCATTGGCCTAGAAAGGTAAACCCGCGGCCTCTCCAGCCACAGGGGCCTGGCTCTTAACGAGAAGGGCACAGCGAGGGGCACGGGAGGAGAAGCAGAGGGAGCTGGCACGGCAAAGGCAGGACCCAGGAGAGCTGGGCAGCGAGAGCGCCCAACCCACAGCTTCTCCCTCAGCACAAACGGCGCCGCCCAAGCAGGCCACTGGTCAGCGTCCAAGCATCACCGCAGCACGGGCAGCCTCCCCGGGCCCAGGAGTTGACTGTCACGGCCTTAAATGAGAGCACTTCCAACAGGCTCTCCGGAGCCTCCACGGATCAGGAGTGAAACTCCAGGGACTTTTTCCAATTCTCTGCATTCTTCCAATTGTATTAAAATATTTATTCATCCTGCACGATACCTATAAATGTTTTATTAAGAACATTTGAAGCCTGAATCTTCAAACAGGAAGAAGACAAACAGGGAGAAGCTGGCAGAGGCCAGGCTGGGACGCACTTGGCCTGCTGACTGCTCACAGGGACACTGGGCTGTGAGATTTGCAAGGGATTATTAATAAGAATAAGTAGGTGAGCTGAGCCTGCCCTCCACAGGTCTCCATGGTGTCCCCAGGACTTCCCTCTGGGCTGCAGCCTATGTCCTGCCTCCAGGCAGCTGCCCAGCGTGGGCCGGCACACTAGGGGCGAGGGACTCCCCACCGTGCCTCACCGTGGCGGCTGGCTGAAGGAAGCAGCCAAGGCAAGGCCCTCTCCCGCTGCGTGCGGTGGGGCTGCATACCCACCCTGGAACCGTCCCTCTGTCCTTAAGAGGGGCATCATAACAAGCACCCTGGGAGCCACCAGCAGGCCACCGCCCCCAGAGCAGAGGGTGAGCTGGGCGATGCGAGAGCCCCTGATCCCCCCACAGAACCCTCCCTGGTTGCCATCACACCCCGCTCCTCCCTGACCGTTCCCTGGTGCTTCAAGTACTCGGGATATGGGTGACGTGCTTCAGGTCAGGAGGTCTGAGGTGCCAACGCTCCCTCTCTGGTTTCAATGCCACCAGGGAGGGGGCACGCGCTTACTGGGAGCCGATCGAGTGCTGAGTCCAACACCTCGGCAGGCGGTCCCCTGTGCCCCCGCTGCAGCCCAGGGCAGAAGGACTCGACCGAGGTGGCACAGGCACCTCACACTCCCCCGCCCAGAGCTCAGGGGCTGAAGGCCAGGCCCAGGCCCACCGGGAAGGGGTGGCCAAGCAGGACACCCGCAGGCCAGGCCAGGGCAGTGGAGGGGGCGAGAGGAGCAGCAGGGTTCTGCCCCTGTGGGAGCATCCAGGCCCTGGTCAGCATGCCCTGCCCAAGGGCACCCTGCCACCCACCCGCACAGCCCCCAGCGTGGGAGCACAAGCACGGCTTTGTTAGAATGCCAGTGACCACAGGGCAGACCTAGAGCACACAGGGCTCTGGCACTGGCCTCTTGCCCTCGTGACTGTCCGAGGCTGCTCCTGGGCACAGTGGTGTCCCTCCCATGGGATTCCAGGGACCAGCAGCCTGCCATCCTGTGGCTCAACCACCACCTTGGGCCTGTGATCAGCACCCCAGCAAGCAAAGGGCAAGGAGGTCCAGGGCCAGGGCTGGCGCCCAGTCAGTGGCCACACCTGGCTGCCATGCAGGCGGGAGCCCTGGGCCTGAGCAGGGGAAAGACTGTGGCTACCAACTGGACATCGCCACACAGGGGCCCTCAGGTGAGAGCACCAGAGGGGGCTCAGCTGCCGGGGACGACTCCACAGACCACCGTCTCCTCCACCCCACCGCCAGCCCAGCGAGAAGCCGTTGGCCTCACACCTGCTTCCTTTGGATGCAGGTGACTGCTACAGAACCAGACATCAGATTTGCATTCCAGGAAGGAAGAAAGAGGCAGGGAAGTGCACCAATGGCACCTGTACCCTTTTATAGGAAAGTCAAACTTTCCCAGAAACCCCTCCGCATGTCAAGAAGGGACCAAGAAGGGACCAAGTACAGAGCAGGCAGCCACAGCATCTGAGCCGTCCCAAATATGAACCTCTGAAAAGTGCTTTGTGGCATGAATGGTGCCCCCCACACACCGTCACCCCAGAATCTCAGGCTTTGACTTTATTTAGAAACAGGAAAAGAGCCCAAGAGACAAAAAAGAGGGAGGAAAGTGCAGTGGCTAAGACAGCCTCGCAGAGTGGACCAACGTGGAGCTGAGCCCGGAGACAGAGCATGCTCCAGGGGAGGGGGAGAGCAGAAGCCAGGGGAGCAGCCGCCAAGACGGGCCCACCGACCACCCCAGGCCAAGGCTCTGGGAGCCCAGCTCTGCCAGAGGGCAGAACGTCTCAGAGGACTGGCCACTTAGGCCACAGGAAGCCTCCCGCCTGGCTGGCACACACCACCGAGCTCCTGCTCCCCCCACACCCATCCAGGCGCAGAGCCGCACAGGTGAGCAGGTAAGCACAGGTGCGGGGGCTCTGACGGGCGGATCCAGACCCCAGCCCCACCCTGCCTGCAGCCAGGCTCCCGGTGGGCAGCCTACCCCCTCTGCTTCAGCTGCCTGTCTGTGAACCAGGGGAGACAGCAGCGTCCAGCTCATAAGTGGCCGGGAGGACAGAAGGGGATGCCCCAGGTGCCAGTCCCGTGGGAGGGCCGGGCTGCAGGGAGCATTCTCCTGGGAGCTGCCAGCTCAGGGACACTCCAGAGTGTGCAGCGAGTGAGCCCAGCCTGCCTCCAGCTGCCCACAGGCAGGGAAGGCCACCAAGCAGAAGCCCCAGCACAGCAGCAAGGGACAGGAAGGCCCAGGGACACCAAGGGGAAAGCACGTGGAGTTGAGAGCAGTGGGGGAGCTGGAGGCGGAACGCAGAGGCCCCCACCTGGCCGGCTGATCCTGATAACACTTTATGACCCGAAAACACCGCAAGCCCACCCAATCCTCCAGCACCGCATCTCCTGAGTGCGTTTCACCTCTGCGCCATCGGGAGGTCCAAAATGTGAAGTCAAACCGTCGTGAGTCAGGACCACGCGGACCAGAAACTCTGCAACTGCAGGACAAAGAGTTGACCCCGCTGCCGACCAGGGGCTCACTCTGCACCCTCCAACCAAGCAGGGGACTGACAGTGGGCAGAGCCACGTGGCCGTCCTCACCGTGGGGGGCTGTGGTCCATGGCTGGCACACACTGAACCTGAGCCACAGCTCGGTTGCCAATGGCCGTGGAGGAGCGAAGGGGAGATGCTGGTCACAGGTTCGGAATCTCAGCTGTGCGCGGGGAAGGAGGTCCTTGAGGGAGGTGGCCATGGTGGCACGGCGGGCGGAAGGACTCGATGCGGCTGAATGCGTGTGGGTGGGCTTCCATCGCTGGGACCCCAAGGCCTGACAAGAACAAGGCGGCTCATGGTTTCAGAGGCTCCGTCCGTGGTGGGCTGATGCCACTGCTCTGGGCCCAGGTGATGGGGACATCGTGGTGGAGGGCGTGTCAGAGAGCACTGCCTCCCTCCCACTCAGCCAGGAAGCAGAGAGAGAGGGGAAGGGGCTGCAGGGAAGATGCAGCCTCCAGGGCAGCCCCTGCGTCCCCCGCACCTGCCTACAGTCACCACCCACCCACTCAAACCAGGATGGGCTGGCAGGTCACAGCGCTCAGACCCCAACACTCCACCTCTGAATACCCCTGTGGTGACCCAGGGGCTCTGGGGACACCTCACGTCTAAACCACATGGAACTCTACATTGAAATGGTCCTGATGGTGAGCTCTGTGTCGCGGTTTGACAATTTTAAATCACGCACATCACTTGACCTAGAATCTCTCCTTCTCGCAGTTCGTGACCTGATTGACCGTCCTTACGGGGATTTAACGACACACAGCCTCTTATCACTATTATAGAAAAAAATTTCAAACAACCTAAATGTTCAACAATAGTTAGATTCTTGGCATGCATTGAAAATAATGACATAAAATATATTTAACCCATTTTTTGAAAAGGATATATATTGGAAAGATCAATAAAATACTAATTATAGTTATCTGTGATTAAAGAAATTTAAAAATTTTTGCCTTAAGTATTTTCTGCTTTTTTTCTCCTATGTGTATAATAGTTAAGATTTTACAAGTCAGAGGCGATCCTAGAGGCTGGACCAGGGGCGGCTCCATTTCCACTCGCTCCTGGCTTGGGGTTCAAGCCGGGGAAGTCCTGCTTCTCAGCAAGGTGGGCAACAGGGGAATTCACTGAATTCCATTCAGGACAGTAAGAGACTCTGGACACTCAGAAACGCGGGTGCACTGAGCCAAGGACAAGAAAGGACATGTTGGAGACTGCCAGTCGTGGCAGTGACAGCAGCAGTGCGGGGCCACCAGAGAGGACGAGGACAGAGAGGCACACAGGGATCAGAGTTGGCACCTAAGATTCCGCAGAACAGAAAAGCAGCCTGCGCGCAGTGGGCAAGAGGCTGGGCAGGGAACGGGCGCCTGCG
>JAJEJO010001484.1:177527-225235 GCA_020662805.1 Glaucomys volans | reverse complement strand
TTTTCTTACGGTTCAATGAGGATCTCACCATTCAAAAATGAGTAAAAATGGATCCAAATAACTTCAATTCACACGAATTAACAAGGTTTAATTTACATCAGGTAAACAACTAAAAATAAAAAAGCTTCTTTAAAATTACTAATTTGCATTTTTCCAGCTGGTCAAATAATTAATAAAAGTCCTAATTTCTATAAAATTTAGGATCTATAGCCCTAGTTTCTACCAGATTTCTTCAACAGGAAAGAGATAATTAATATGAATATCTACATTTGTTTGATGTCTTGACTTTTGCAATTAAAAAGAAATAAGTCTAATTTAAAGTAAATGAGCTTAATTGTTCAGGCTTTTGTTGCAGGAGACACTTGTTGGTTTACAATGATGAAATGATGGAATATCATTGATTGGATACTAAAATGTAGTTTACTAGATATGAAAACATTAGATACTCTTAACTAAAATGCATTTAAACATTAGATGTATTTGTAATTTGGTTAATATAAAGAAGGTCTCAAATTCCTTTATTCTCTGTGTTCTCATTGAGAACCAAGATGCTAGGACTTAATCTATCAGGTGTGGTATGTAAGGGTTTAAAACATTTTTTCACCTGGTAAAATAAAAAAAAATTACATGTCTGAGTAAATTAAAATAAAATTTGTACAAAATAATCTTCAAAAGGTTTACATGTAATTTAATTGGCTATATATAATTAATACAATCAACTAAGGTTATTTAAAATTTTTATTCTTTCAATTCTACTACATTTCAATCATAAAGGCTATTTACAAATATAAATAAGACCTTTTCACAGATCCCTATTAGATGGGCATTCTAACTAAAAGACAGAAGAAAAGGGAAACACTTAAAGCATTGATCTCTCATTCCAATAAAATAATTTATTTCTGTTGAATTTCTATTATTTAAAAATCTAATTTCAAAGAAATTATGATTTATACAATTTGGCTAAACAATAACTATTATTTTAAAATACCACCTTACATTCCAAATTTCTAATTTCTCTTTAAAAGTCAAATTTAATTAATATAAAACTGTATTGACTGTATTTTAATTAATGATGGTAATCAATACTAACATATGATGTTAATTGTATCCTTTTTCCCAGATAAAGAAGTCTTTAAAATATAAGATTTTAAGGGACTTTTTTTGGGGGGGTGCTGGGGATTGAACCCCGGACCTTGTGCTTGTGAGGCAAGCACTCTACCAACTGAGCTGTATCCCCAGCCCAAAGGGACATTCAATTTGCTCTCCGAACTAAAGCTTTTTCACTAATGGTCTCTTATAAACTTATTTAATAATAACAAATTAATCAAAAGTTTAATTATGTCATTTAATATTTTAAAATACTTTTTATGTTACTCTCTACACTAAGAAATAAACTTGACTATATTTCTAGAGGACATTCAGGAGATACAGGCTTATTTAAAGGTTGACAAATGGGATGTAGACGTGGTTTGACACCTTCCCCCAAGAGGGGATGGAAGCTCTTGGCTTGTCTGTTTCATGTTTCAGATGTGATATTGGATTATGTTACTTAATTTATATTAATACAAAGAATTATATGTGGAGGTTTTGTGAAATAATATTCACATAAGAGGCTAAAGATGGTTTTAAGATTAAGGCACCTTCCCTGAATTTTGTCATGAAACCCACTTAGGAAAAATTAAGTAGACATAAAAAATTTTTTGAGGTTCTGTCATCCATGGACAACTATTATTAACTTTTAGTAAATAACCTTCTAAACTGCTTTCCATACATAAGCTTAGAGATATACATACTTTATACATATAGAATCATATTAATTTTAAAGCTTGTGAGACTGTTTTAGATTACACATAATTATTATTCTTTCACAACATTACTTTTAATGCCAGATTTTTTTTATCATATCATTCATTTATCTAAAACCCTATGTTGGACATTTGGATTATTTTTGATACTTTAAAAACAAGGTTATTAAAGCTATTCATACAACTATGTCTTTACACACGCAGATTGTCTTTGCATAGATCCCTTAGAATATAATTGCTAGATCAATGACATAAATCCTAGGACTTTTTAAATAATTTTTTGGATCACTATTCTGAAATATGCTACCAATTCTAATAAGATAACTTCAGTTAACTTAATAATAAAGCCACTACCTATAGAACAGTCACGAGACTGATTTTCAATGTCTGTTCTGACTCTATTTTGTCACTTTGTAAGTCAGCCCACTACCAGAGACAAAATCAAATCATTGGTAAAAACTAGGCCTTCTTTTACTGTGATGCCCTTTTCAACTCAACAACATTAACTTTAACAATAGATAACTTATTAATTTTCCTGACCAAATAAAAATATTTATGAAGTCACTTCTTATGGTTTAAATACCTGCACAATGCTAGGCCATCGTCCACATTTTAAGGCTAATAATGCTCCAGTTTATAGCAATTTTTTTGATCATTTTAAAAAATAGAAAGGGGGAAATAGAACCCTATGTAAACCCACTTAATTTCTAAAAATGTTCTAAAAATTATAATATTAAAAGTCTCACCACTGCTCAGTGACACATGGAGCAATAGAATGCACCAGATTTTACAATAAGGAGATCTTAAATCTCCAACCACAATGGTTACAAGCTAGCTCTACTGAGCCCTCAGGTCAGTGAATTACATGGGACATCTGTTGGGCCCATTTCCCAGAGCCACCTTTCATACACCAGTGATGTGGACTGGAGCATCAATCCAGCATTTGCTGATGACATTCGTGTGATGGGAGGAGTTGCAGACACTCAGCACACCCCTCCAGTGACTGACTCTGACCACGCTGCTGCGACGGAAGCATGTCCACACACGGCTCCCGTGACAGGCACTCTGGCTGTCTAGAGGGAACCTGTAAGGAAAAGACAGCATAAGGAGTGCCTCGGCCAGCCATGCACACCAGCCCTTGGAACTTAGGGTTAGAGGTTCAAACAAGGATTAGAATGGGACTTTCTTATAAAAAAGCAGTCATTTCTCTGAAATATCCACCCGTCTCTACTGCCTTAATTGTTCTGCATAGAATCTGGCACCTAGAGGGAAAAACATACAATGTCCTGCCAATACTACATAAATTCTCTAAGGGTGGTGGATGTGTTCTTGGATTGATCTTCAAAAACTGATAAGAGACAGTTACATCAAAATATCTTCCTCTAGAAGATTCGAAGCCAGCAAGACCTCACCTGGCAACATTGCCACTAAATATGTTTCGCTTTCACTTCCTCTTGAAAGGAATTTATAAGCAGCCATGTTTAATCTAAACATTCAGTGCAATGGAAGATCTAAGAAACTAGACAAATAATTGAGAATCTTAAAGCTATTTTCAGAATACACAATAAGATCAGATACACAATCATTCTGATTTTTGAAACTCCATGTAATTTGGACTACTCCCTATTGTTTGGATATTACTTTGCACTGCAGGTAACCATGTTATAAAGACCAAATTAGAATCCAACAGATTGATGTTACACTAGAAAGATGAATAAATCACATTTATATTCTAGCAGTTATTTCTTATTTGATGATAACTTGGGTCCTATATATTTTAACGTATTCTTTTAGGTTTCCACCTGTCCCCACATTCATTATATCTAGGGGCATAATTCATTCTGTCAAGATGCTATGGCCCGTGAAAGTTAAGTATTAATAGAATGATTGAGATCATATTAACTGCTTTAACAGCTTCTATTACAAATATCAGTCATGAGCTTTTTGTTCTCCAATTTACACTAAGGCTTAAATGCCATAATGACTGCAAACTTGTCCGTGTCCCTACAACTAGATGCCATCCTTCCCAATGGGACTAAGAGATGATTAAGAACCCTCTAATGGACATTTGACATAGCAGTCATAACAGCCTGGACCTTATAAAAGCATATTGCCACATTCAGGATATTCAAAAAGCAACCTCAATCTCTGGACTCGGCATCTCTAGCTGATCAAATGCTTCCTAAATTGAATGGCATATTATTGGAAGGATACGTTTGCTGCTGATTCTTTTTTGTATCATGATAACAGGTTTCCTGTGCCAGGCTGACAAATGTGACTCCATGGAAATGTCCCAGGCCAGGCCATATGGGCAACGACTAAACAGACTCCACTTTACCTTGAGACTCCACGTGACGTAGGAAACGCTTCTTCCATGGGCACGCCCCTCCTCTGTACCCATCAACAGTTGCTTAGCTTGACTTGTTTGGCAAGACAAAATGACAAAATGGCAATCCTTATATAATGAAAAATGGTTCTTTTTGATTCCTAGTTCCCTAAACAATGTACCATGTCAATGGTGATGTCAACAGTGATTGTGTAGATGTTAGTAACTATTCTTTATTTTGTACCTAAGTAAGGTCATTTTGACCCACTTCCCCCTCTGCTAATGACTTCAGATCCCACGATGTTAGTTTGTAATTTTGAATCATAGCAACAGACACTTATGATGGATGTACTGATTTATGTTATGAAAAACCCCTATTAACACCGTGGTCGGGGCTGTTCTCCCAATAGCCATATTTGGGGCATTGTGTGAGACAGTCAGCCGGCTGGCTTAATAAAGACTCTCAGATTTGGACTTCTCAGTGGTGATTAATCTATTCTTAAGTTACGCCCCATAACATTGCCACACCCTCAAAACCAAGATCCAGAACCTCAAAATAAATGCCCATCATTTACATTTTTAAAAAGATAAAAGAGCGAATATGTGGGGAGCCATCCTTATCTACAGAATCAGACTTGACTGAGTCATGGGATACAGAGGTCTGATCCCAGGAACTGGCAGCCATGGGAGACTGTCTCAGACCTCCAGGGAGTAAGTGGCCCTGTACAGAGGGGCTCACCCTGAGGATGTGCTAATTCCCTAAGCAAATGGCTTCCCTAACTCTACCCCATCCTGTTCCTCACAGAAGAAGCCCCTCCAGGTCTGGACCCCTTTACCTATGCAACTATAAACAAAGGTGAATTTGGGGTCCTCCACCTTGTTTGAGGATGGATCTGGTATGGCCCGATCCACCACACTCCCTTCCATTTGAAAAGAGTATTGGCTCTTGTGTTTATTGATTAGATAAGTTTATTAGTAATTAGTTGATCACTGGCACCATCATCCTCTGACAGAAACTCTTCCCCTCATCTACACAGATGTGGAAACCCCCACAACAGACTGTGGACACCACATATACAAGTGTCCTCAGTTAGATCACTCCCATAACTATTTAGAACATAGAGCAATCTGTAAGTGAAGAAAAGCAATCACAGAGGGCACCTCATAGAACCTTGCTGTATACAACTCCCAGATCTATAAAAAGTAGTCAACTCCTGTGAGACCTCCAGACGAACTGGGATCCTCACGTCTGACACAAACACACTGTATCAAAAGACATATCATCAAAGAATGAGCAGCAAAGCCATACTACAGACCCAGTTGGAAATATATTGAAACATTCACACAATGACCTGATATCTCAGAACACTTTGCCAAGAGAATGATGTGCCTGAAGAAGACCTACACACGAGAGTGAAAGAGAACTCCATACCAACAGATACACAAACCCAACACAGGAACACAGGAAATGTGAAGAAAACAAGGCAACATGACACCCCTGAAGTTCATAATTCACCAGCAAATGCCTCCAAAGATACTGAATTGGATGAAATACCAAATAAAGAATGATTATAAGAACAGTCTATTAATTCCAAGAGAACACAGAAAAAAGTGGAATGAATTAAGGAAGTCAGTACAGAATATGAATGATAAATTTCATAAGAAGATAGAGATATTGAAAAAGAATCAAACAGAAATCTTGGAAATTAAAGGTATAGGAAAGCGAATAAGCTTTCAATTGAAAGTGTCTCTAGTAGAGTAGATAATGCAGGAGACAGACTCTCAGAGCTGGAAGACAAAGCGGCTGGCCTTGAACATTCAGGTAGTATCAAAGAAAAGAAAAGAAATCATGACCAGCATATACAAGGCAAGTGGGACACATTAACAGACAAAATTTAAGAATTCTTGGAATTAAAGAGGGTTGTGAGGGCCAGGTGAAAGGTATGGATAACCTCTTCAGGTAAATAATAGCAGAACATTTTCTGAACTTCGGGAAATAGGCAGGCATCCACATATAGGAGAAATTCAGAACCCCAAATTGGTTCTATCAAAGAAGAACCATTCCATGACACAGTATCATTAAAATGCCTGATATTTGGAACAAGAACAAAATTTTGAAAGTGCAAGAGGAAAACACCAAGTCACATTTAGAAGGGAGTCAATCAGAATTACAACCTCTAAAATCCAGAAAGACTTGGAATGATGTGTTCCAAGCCCTGAAAAAAAAATAAATAACTGTCAACCAAGATTCCTATGCCCAGCAAGGATATCCTTCAGAATCAAATAAGAAATTTAAAAACCTTCCAAAAGAAGCAGAAACCAAAATAATTCGTGTCTACTAAGCTGGCACTCAGAAAATACTTTAAAAAGTACTCCACACAGAAGAAATTAAAAACAAACCCTAGAGCTCACCAGTGGAAAAATCTCATTTAAAGAGTAGCTAAGAAAATGTAAAACAGGACAAATTAAACATTAGAAATAACAAAATGGCAGGAATTAATAAACACCTCTCTATAATAACACTGAATGCAAATGGCCTCAACAATCCAATAAAAGACAACAGCTAGTAGTCTGGTTTAAAAATTAAGACTCGCAAGCACAAGGCCCTGGGTTCAATCCCCAGCACTGCAAAAAAAAAAAAAAAAGAAAAAAAAGAAAGAAAGAAAGAAAAAAAAATTAGCCACCAGAAAACTGCTGGAACTCATAAATGAATTCAGTAATGTAGCAGGATATAAAATTAATGCTCATAAATCTAATGCATTTTTATTCGTAAGTGATGCATCCTCTGAGAGAGAAATTAGGAAAACTACCACATTCACAATAACCTCAAATAAAATAAAATACTTGGAAAAAAAAAGAAAAAAAATTAAGACTCAACTACATGTTGTTTGCAAGATACTTTGCAGGCAGACAGTCACAGAATGAAAGAACAGAAATTGATATACCATACAAATGGAGCCTGAAAAGAAGTAGGAGTGGCTACTCTCATCCAACAAAGCAGAAGTCAAGCCAAAATTAATCAGAAAAGACAAAAAAGTTCACTTCATCCTACTAAAAGGAATAATCCACAAGAACTTATAATGATAGTAAATATTTACATCCAAATGTTGGTGCATTTAATTATGTATTCTAAGTTGACAGAATGATAATACTAGGTGATTTCAACATGCCTCTCTTACCAGTAAATTAGTCATCCAGACACAAGCCCAGTTATGGACTTAATAGACATTTATAGAGTATTTCATCAAACAACAGCTGAACTTACTTTCCTCTCAGCTGCTCGTGGAACCTCTCCAAGATAGGCCATATTTTAGTCCACAAAGTAACTCTTAGCTAATATTGTTTCATCTTATCTGATCATAGTGGAATGAAATTAGAAATCAACACCAAAAAATGCTACAGTAACTATATAAACACATGGAGACTGAACAATACACTTTTGAATTATGAATGAGTAATAGGAGAAATCAGGCAGAAATTTTAAAAATCTTAGAATCAAACAAGAATTGTGATACAACAAACCAGAATCTCTGGGACACTATAAAACTGGTTCTAAGAGAAAAGTTTATGGCTATAAGTGCTTATAAAAGACAATCAGGAAAATCCAAATGAACAACCTAACAATGCACCTCAAGGCCCTGGAAAAGCAAGAGTTAACTAATTTTTAAAAAAGGAAGAAAATAAGTGGGATCAGAGCCAATATCAATGAAATAGGGAATTTAAAAAAGGATCAATGAAACAAAAAGTTGGTTCTTTCAAAAGAAAAGTAAGTTTGACAAACATTCCAAATTAACCAAAAGAAAGAGAGAAAACCTAAATTAATTAGAGTTGAAAAAGGAGAAATCATCATAGACATCACAGAAAACCAGAGGATCATTAGAGACTATTTTGAAAACCTGTACTCCCATAAATTGGAAAACCTAGAAGAAACAGATACATTTCTCAATGCATATGACCTTCCAAGACTGAATCCAGAGGACATAGAAAACCTCAGAAGACCAGTAACTAGCAATGAGAGAAGCAGCAATAAAAAGCCCTCCAACAAAGAAAAGCCCAAGGCCAGAGGGGTTCTCAGCTGAATTCAACCAGACCATTAAAGAGGAACTAATGCCAATGCTTTCAAATCATTCCTTGAAATATGAAGGAGTAGAACTCTTCCAAGTTAATTCCATGAAGTAGGCATCACCCTGGTGCCAAAACCAGACTAGGACACATCAAGGAAAGAAAACTACAGACAATATCCCTGATGAACTTAAATGCAAAAGTCCTTAATAAAATATTAGCAAATCATATCCAACAACATATTAAGAAGATTGCACATCATGACCAAGTTGGTTTCATCCCAGGATTGTAAAAAGGTTTAACGTATGCAAATCAATAAGTAAAATTCACTACATAAATAGAATTAAGGACAAAAATTACTTTATCATCTGTAGATGCAAAAAAAGACTTGGCCAAAACTTAGCACCCATTCATGATAAAAGTACTGAAGAAACTAGGGACGGCAGGGACTTGCCTTGACTTCACAAAGGCTATGAACAACAAACCCAAAGTCAACATCATAATAAATGGAAAATCTTAAAATGTTTCCTTTAAAATCTGGAACAAGACAAGGATGTCCACCTCTATTCATTATAGTACTAGAAATTCTAGCCAGAGAAATTAGGGAAGAAAAAGAAACAAATGGGATAAACACGGGAAAGGAAGAAGCCAAATTATCAGTTTGCGTATTATATGCTCCTATACTTAAAGGTCCAAAGCTCCACCAGAAGATTACTAGAGCTAATAAACAAATTAAGCAAAACAACAGGTTACAAAATCAACCTATGATAATCAATAGCTTTCCTATACACCAATAATGAATCTGCTGAGAAAACAATCAGGAAAATAATCCTACTCACATTTGTCTCAAGAAATATCTAGCAATTAATTAACCAAAGAGGTAAAAGACCTCTACAATGAAAACTATAGAACACTGAAGAAAGACATTGAAGAAGGCCTCAGAAGATGGAAAGACCTCCCATGTTCCTGAAGAGGCAGAATTAATATTGTTAAAATAGTCATTCTACCAAAAGCAATGTACAGATTCAATGCAATCCCCATCAAGATACCAACAATAGTCTAAATAGAACTAGAAAAGAACCAGTCCTAAAATGTATTTGGAAGAATAACAGACCCAGAATTACCAAAGCAATTCTAAGCCAAAAAAGCAATACTAGAGACTTCATAATACCTAACTTTAAATTATACCACAAAGCTATAGTAACAAAACCTGCATGGCACTGACCTCGACCAAGGGTACAGAATAGAAGATATGGAGACGACCTCATGCAGATACAGTCACCTGATCCTTGGCAAAGGTACCAAAAACATTTGTTGGTGAAAAGACAGACTTTGTAACAAATGGTGCTGGGAAAACTGGTTTTCCATGTGTAGAAGAATAAAAGTAGCTCCTTATCTCTCACCTTGCACAAGATTCAATTTAAAAATGGATCAAAAATCTCATAATCAGACCAGAAACTATGCAACTCCTAGAAGAAAACGTATTGTCAACAACACTCCAGCCAATAGGCACGGGCAACAACTTTCTTAACAGGACTTCTGAGTCTCTGGAGATAATTCCAAGAACTCATCAGTGGAATAGCATCAAGTTTAAAGGTTTTTACACAGAAAAAGAAATGATTAAGAATGTGAGGAGAGAGCCTACAGAATGGGAGAAAATCTTTGTTAGGTACTCTTCTGACAGAAGATCAATAAACAGAACATATAAAGCACTCAAAATGCCACCAAAAATACCCCAATTAATAAATAGGCAAAAAGAATCGAACAGACATTTCTCAAAAGATGAAATACAAATGGCCAGCAAATATATGAAAAATGATCAAAATCATTAGCAATTGGGGAAATGCAAGTCACAACAGCACAGAAATCTCACCACCTACAGTCAGAATGGCGGTCACCCAGAGCACAAATGACGAGGGACGCTGGAGGGCTGGGCTGGGGCTCGGTGGCAGAGCACTCGCCTAGCATGTGTGAGGCACTGGGTTGGATCCTCAGCACCACAAAAAAATAAATAAATAAGATAAAGGTCCATCGACAACTTTAAAAATATTTTTAAAGCAATAATAATAATAATAAGTGCTGGAGAGGATGTGGGGGAGAAGGAACATTGATAATGTTGGTGGGACGGTGAATTAATACAACCACTATGGAAATCAGCATGGAGGTTTCTCAAAAGACTGGGTGTGGAAACACCATATCACCCAGCTACACCGTCCTCAGCATTTATCCTGAAGAATCAAAGTCATCGTACACAGTGACACATGCGTACCCAGGTTTACAGCAGCACAGTTCACAACAGCCAAACTACGGAACCAGCTAGGGGTCCATCACTGGATGAATGAATGGATAAGAAAATGTGGAGTCGAGAGCATTGTCTTAGGTGAGATCTGCCAAACTCAGAAGGTCAAGAGTCGCATGCTTTCTGCCATGTGGAAGCTAGAGAGGAAGAAAGAAAAGAAAGGTGGGGGTGGATCTCATGGAATGCAAAGGAAGTCAGTAGAGGAGAGGGACAGGGTGGGAGGTGGGGAGGGACCTGGGGTCTTAGTCTCCTGCTCCCTGCTGCCCCAGGACACTGCCCGACAGGGCGCTGCTGCTGTGTATCTGACCGACGGGTGGATCCACCAGCCCCTCCGTACTGCCTGCTGCATCTCCAGCTTGGCTTCTTCCGGGGTACGACAGTGTCCCAGCGCAGGTCTGCCCCCTCAGCTGCCAAGCGGGCCATTCCTCATGCATGTCCACCTCAGGTGCTCTCTCAGCTCCCGGGGCCTGGGTCTCTTTCCCGCCATGGAGTTTGCTCAGCCCAATGTCAGGCAGCCAGAAGCATCAGGGATTTGCAGCCTGAGCAGGTAGACAAGGCTGCCGTCAGTGGACAGGCACCCCATCTGAGTCCCCCAGGGGACAGTGCTCTTGGGCAGATCCTGGGTCAAGCCCCAGTGGCACGTCAGGGGCCTGCTCATCTAGGACACTTCATGTGTTTCCTCCGCCCGGTCTCCCTGCCCGCGCTCCTGCCTGGCATCTCCTCCCCACAAACCCTTCCCCACGCCTTCCGCAGGCCTTCCCCAGCCTTCCTTCAGGGCAGCCCAAACTCGTGGGCAGTGGCCTGCACCAGCTCCACCACACTCAGCGCCAAAATGTGCTCTTTGCAGTCTGGGCGTCACGTGGGTCCTGAAATGGAGTCTGGAGAGATTATTTCCAAAATCACCAGATGCTTCACATTTTCTGGTAGTAATCTAGACTCTGAATTTGCGAAGTGCTGTCCCCTGCCACGCAAAGCGGCCGTTCAGAACACGTTCTTGGCGGGCGAATTGCTTATTCAAAGTCCCGAGACACAGGCCAGAAGCCAGCATGCCTTCTTCTCATGTTTGAGAGGATTCACATGGACACCATGACTTGGGGTCCACCCAGGGAACAAGGCCTCCTCTGCAGTGGCTGCGCTTGGTCAGAGAACAGGAGTCACAGGCAGAGATTTCCATGGCTGGATTTCATTCCATCTGGGGAACAAGTTGTCAGGCAGGAATTCTGCAGTGGAATGCATTGGGTCACTGGGGGAGGGGACTGTGCCGGCCGGTGGGCAGGGCCCCTCAGGCCAGCCATGCCTCCCTCCAGCCCACCCACTGGACAGCTCCCGTTTCCAGGGGCCATCGTGCCACTGCCTACTGGCCCTCCGCTGGATACCCACTCCCTCGCCTCCTGGCCAGTCCACTCCAAGAACGGGCTCTCCATCTGCCTGTCTCAGCTGGAGGCCCTCATGGCGTTTCCGTCACTCTCAGAATCAGCCTGGTGATGCTCTGGGCTTGGCTTGCAGAAGCGAGGTGCCAAGGGTCAGCTGGAAGCCTGGGCTGAGGGCACAGCAGCAGGAAAAGGGGAATTTGCTGAACTGCGTGTGGAAGCTTCCTCCAGTCCGTTTTCTTGCCACTGTACCAAAGACCTGACAAGAACGAGTTTAGAGGAGGAGTTCATTCGGTTCACGGTTCCAGAGGCCTCAGTCCATGGACAGCGGGCTCCACTGCTCTGTGCCAAGGGGAGGCAGAACATCATGGCGGAGGAAAGTAGCTCAGGACACGGTACCAGGAAGCCGAGATGGAGCTCAGTTCACCAGGGATAAAATATAAACCCCAAGGGCACGCCCCTGGGACCCACCTCTCCAGTCACACCCACCTGCCTATGGTTGCCAACCAGTCAATCCATTCAAGTGGATTCACGCACTGACTAGGTCAAGGCTCTCCTACCCCAATCATTTCACCTCTGAACATCCTTGCTTGTCTCACACATGAGCTTCTGGGGGATACCTCACATCTAAACCACAACAAAGTCGAAGGTAAGACTTGGCAGTCATGGAAGCTACCTTTCTCCAACTGGGTGGACCCCACTAAAAACTCCATCACCAGCTGTGCTCAGCTCAGTCGACCACCGCAGACATGCCCTTCATCGGGGTTCAGCCCCACTGAGACCTCAGGTTGGGGGCCTGGCCACAAGCAAGCAGGTGCTGGGAGAGGGGAGGGTATGATGACTGGGAGGGCCTCCCACGAGGTCACATTTCATGACATTTTTCTAAATATAAATGTAACAAACATTTATATGGGGGAAAAGTTGGAATCCATAAAGCTGTTCAAAGCTGAGTTTATAGGTGAGAATGGGGCCTTTTCCTGCTGCTTTCAGGCTCTCGCAGGCCTGCTCCCCCCTTGCCGCCCTCGTCCCATTACAGCCTAATCGGTGCAAGCTCCTCCCACCATGGGACGCCTGTGCTCCTTCCAGAGCATTCCCATGACCTCCATGAGCATCCTTGCCCCTAAAGCTCATCTCCCTTTGCACAAAGGTGTCAGTACCGGTCACAGGTACCAGACCCCACCTTAAATATTTAAAATAACAAGTTTTTATAGGACTCACACATCCTGTAATAGAGCAAGAACCGATGTCAGACGCGGTCAGAGTCCAGGTGTGCGCGTCCACAGGTGAGGAGCTCAGGTGTTGGAGCTTCATCCCAACAAGTGACAAACTGGACACGGGAGAAGAGCAGCAGCCACCCCAGAATCCTTCAGCAAACGGGGTCACAAGGAAGGCTGCTGGTCCCGAGCTGGGGACAAGCAGTGGAGAAGGCCCCCAGGCAGAGCAGAGCCTCTGCAGAGTCAGTGCGAGTGGGTGAAGCTGGCCCGCAGCCCACACGCTGCCGCGGCTCCGTGGGCCAAGCCTGGGGTCTGGTCCTCAGGCAGCCGCACTCTGTGTGATTCCTTCTCGGGCTCCACCAGCTGCTCACGGGAGACCAAGCTCCGGGCAGGGTGGGGGGAAGGGACCCACTTTGGAATGTGCCGGGCATCCTGTTCCTAAGAGCCTGCCCGAAGCAGGAGCTGTTCAACCAGAGCCCACGCGCCGGCGTTCTGTAGGTGCACCTGGCCTCACCGGAGGGAGACCCCCGACGCTGGCCCGCTGGCCATCCTTTACCACCTTCGAGGGAAGGAAAACCTGAGGACTCTGGGACGTGCCCGGTCCAGAGCTCAGTCTCACCCAGACAGGGGCCTGCTCCTAGGGCCACGGGAGCCCCCCACGTGGCCACGGCTCTGTTCCTGGGTCCCTCTACCCAGCAGGTCATGCCTGGCCACCGGAAAAGGCTGCAAGGCACACTAAATGCAAAAGCAGTCTTAGAGACAACGCAGGCGTCGGGACCAGGCTCGGAGACGCCGGGACCCTGGCTTCACCACCGTGGATTTAAAAGAGCTGAGGCGAATATTCAGAGGAAAAACGACGGGCCAAGCTACCAACCCACGCCAGAAATGAAGGTGCACATGGCTGCAGATCCCACAGATGCCCAAGGGAGAGTAAAGGGTACTGTGAACAGCTCTAAGTGGGACAGCCGGCAGGGAAAGAAGCTTCTTGAAAGACCCAACATGCCAAAATTCACACCAGAGGTGGACCATTTGAATAGGCCTGAATCTAAGAAAGAAAATGAATCAATCATTAATGACCTTCCAATACAGAAGTCACCAGGCCAAGAATTCACTGGAGAAGCAACATTCAAGGAAGAAATTACATCAATTCTCTACAATCTCTTCCAGAAAATATAATCAGAGAGAATCCTTTCTAACTTACTCAAATTTTTCCTGACGCTTCCTAACTCATTCTTCTTGATTCATTTTCATATTAAGCCAGATTACCCTACGACTAAAATTGGACCAAGGAATTTCAAGAAAACTAATATCTCTCATGAATATACATATAAGAATCCTCGGCAAATATTTAAAAATTGTGTCCCTCAGTGTTTAAAAGGAATTTTACACCAAGATCAAGTGAGATTTATCCCAGGTATGCAAGTCTGGTTTCAACATCTGAAAATTAATTGATGAACTCCATCATCAAGAGTCTAAAGGAAAAACTCACATAATTATATCAAGAGACATAGAATCAGCATTTGGCAAAACAAAGTCATAATAAAAACTCTCAGGAAACTCAGAATAGAGGGGATTTTCCTCAAGGTGAGATAGAATACCTACCAAGAACCCACGGCCAAGGTCATGAATCTCCACACGAAACACCCACAAGGACAGTTATGGCAGATTCACTCACAACTGCCAAAACGCGGAAGCCACCAAGATGCCCTTCAGTGGACGAATGGGTAGAAACTGTGGCCCCTCAGGCAGTGGACGGCTGTTCATCGTGAAGAAGCGAACCGTCCTGCCTCGGCCAGACGTGGTGGGGACGTGAATGCCGCCTGCCAGGGGAGCGGGCCGTGAGCCAGTGTGACAGTCTGTGTGGGAGAAGCCCTGGCACTCGGCTGGAGCAGTGAATGCCTGGAGCGTGTCAGGGAGACCTACATTCACGCAGGCCTGAGAGGAAATCCTGCAGGAAGGAGCTCTCCGCCGCAGCGCAGCAGGCCAGTGGAGCTGACCACTTCCCCGCAATTAGCATACCTGTTGCCAGGGTAACCTTAGGGGGTCCAGATTGGACCCCGAGTACAGACACAGGTAGCCATTAGGGAAACGTGATTGGCCGAGGTACAATCCTTGCTTTGCATGCCTGGATGTTACCTGATTGGGCACCGTTCCAAACCCTGATCAGCATGAGTGTAAGCAAGTAATAAACTGTGCCTATCTCCTTAAGGACGAAGCATTCCCTAAATAAACGAACTAACAGAGCTCGCAACTCTTGTTTATTCACCAGTGCCCGGTGCCTGGCACTGGCACTGCGCCGTTACCCCCGCGACTGAGTGAAGCCGAGGTGAAAGAACTCCATTAAGTCTGGAAAAGCACACATGGAACAGCGCGTCAGCCGGCTTCTCACCGCAGTGACCACGATGTCTGCCACAGCTGCCTGGAGGGGAGGAGATGGTCTGGGCTCACGTTCCAGAGGCCTCGGCCCGCGGCCGGCCAGCTCCGTTGCTCTGGGCCTGAGTGAGGCACAGCACCGCGGCAGAAGGTGCGAGGGAGGAACGCTGCTCAGGTCACGGCGGCCAGGAGGCAGAGCAGAAGGGAAGGGGCCAGAGAGAAGGCAACTCCTGCAGGGCACGCCCGACCTACTTCCTTCCACTCGGACCCAGGGGTCCGCCAGCCGCCAGTGGCTCAACGCTCTGGTGTGTCAGAGGGCTCGCGATCCAGTCCATTCCCAAAAGTTCCACCTGTGAAGGCTGGAGCACTGGGGACCATGCTTTCAACACAGGAGCTCTGGGGACCTTCCGGATCCGGCCGTAACTTGGTGAAAACATCAGTGGTTGCCAAGTGTTAGAAGGGACGAGGGGAGGGAAGAGCCACACCCGGGATGCGGGGGCAGGGAGAGCCTCTGCTTGGCACTGCAGTGGGGAGGTGGCCGTTGCACATCTGTCCAGAGCACACAATCCAACATCCAAGCGAACCTAACGTGAGCAGTGAGTGTGGCGTGAGCGTGCTGTGCCCACGAGGGCTCGTCCGTGACCACCACCACTCTGGTGAGGGCTCTGATTGGATGTTGGAAATTGGTGTGCCTGTGGGGCAGGGACCGTAGGAAACGCCTCTGCACTTTCCACTGAAATTTCCTATCAACTTAAATTATTCTCTCAAAGAATTAAATCTATTTTTCAAAATATCAATCGTGTTGGCATCCACCATCATCCAGTGAGGGCCACTTTGACCCCACTCCCACTGTTATGAACATTTTCAGGACAAAACTGAAAGAAGATTTCGTGTGTGTTAGAGTGAGAATGGCTTCCAAAGTCTCCAGCCTGTGTCCCCAGGTCCCTGTAAGCCTTACCTGCTTTGGAGAACAGGCTCACGCCATTCTGATGGAGGGTCTTGAGATGGAGAAGGGGGCTTAGCCAGGGGAGCCCTGAATGCCAGCGCGGGTCCGTGAAGGGGGCAGAGAGAGGTGGTGCCCACGCGGGGCCCTATGCCCACAGAGGCAGGGCTGCAGTGACCAGGAGCTGAGGAGCACTGGCCAGCCACCAGCCCAGTGGACAGGTCCCAGGGCGGCCTTGCAGGGTCCTCAACCCCTGAACTCCAGCCTCCAGAATGACGAGAGGTCACTTCTGTTGTTCTGAGCCACCAGCTCAGCGCTACTGACCTCACGATGCGCAGCTGAGGGAACCATTGCCCAGTCCCGACTCCTGTGCTCAACCTCCTCCCGAGATGTGTGTCAGCCAGCCAGTCCTCCCCTGCACTTCACCAAGGGACCACTGGCCTGGTTTCTCTTTCTGCCAGGGTCCAGTTTGGGTGTCTAGGGTGACACATGCACCTAGCCCAGTCGGGAGGGTGGAGAGGAGGAGACAGGCCCCGGTCCCCTGCAGAGCTGCTCAGCCCCTGGGAGCCAGATGCTGACGCTAGTGACTTGGCGTCCCCACGTCCCAGAGACAAAAGAGCAGCACCGCGGAGTGTTCACAGTGTCGGAGGGTCAGGCCATGGGCGCCACCCCACAGCACTGCGACAGAAGGACAGGGCAGAGAAAGCAGCTCAGGACACTGCGGCAGGGACCCCCCCCAGGGACCGCCTCCTCCACCAGCCCCCCTGCCATTTGACCCATAGGAACAGATCAATCCTCAGTGAGTTTACAGCTCTCGCGATTTAATCACTCCACCTCTGACGGGTCTGGGATTGTCCCACGTGCTGCATCTGTGACCCCTCGAGTCTAAACCACACGCTGGCAGCCCCCCTCTCCAGGCCCTTTGAGAGCCCCTCCTGCCCCGGAGCTGCGTTTCCGGCCTTGGTTCTCTCAGCAAAGACAAGTGCGCCTCACCCGCCCACCCGGGTTGATGGTGCCACTCGGCTTTCTTCTCCTGAGGTTCCCTGGTGGACAGGAGGCGGCTGGACCCCTGGCCAGCTCCCTTGGACGCAGGAGGCTTCATCTGCCCCAGGGCACTCTGGGAGTGCAGCACGTCCCAGACAAGGCCCTGCTCGGGCTCTGCCACCTCTTGCCCCTAAGAAAGGACAGGGCCTGCTAAGAGCGGACCTCTGAGTCTCCCAGGAGCATCCTCGGAGCTGCTGTACCAGGCACAGCACTGTCCAGAGGAACCCCTCTAACCCCGTGTCCTCCTGCCTCTCCACCGCTTCTGTAAGTGGGACGGGGGTCCCTGAGTGTCGTGAGTGGGTTGTGTGCCGCTTGCGCAAGCCCTCTGGAGTCTCGAGGTGCCTCTGGAAGGCAATGTGGTCACCAGCCTGGTGGGACCACGTCCCAGCTGCACAGCCTGGCTCAGCCCCGCACCTGCAGCCCTCTCCCCATCCCTCCAGCCTGTGGGGTATTTATAGAATTAAGGCTGGAAAACGGTCTCTGGCCTCCAGGCTGCATTCCTCCCAGATCTGTTGCTTGTGGTGCAAATGTGTTCTTAACACTGGGGACACAGAAATGGAGCCTTTGAAGGCAGCAAAGATTTTTTCTCAACTTGCTGTCTCATCTGGGACGTGTCAAGTGTTGATTTTGAAACTCAAATGCTGAAAATAGCCTCCTTGGTTTTCTCTTGTTCTGGGGCGGGGAGGTCCCCCTCGAGGCAGGAACCCTGGATGACATTCGCCACTGCAGAGTCTCAAGGGAAGGACCGTTAGGTGAAAGGTCGCTGCCAGGACTGGACACCGTTTGGCACCCCCACCCCAGCCCCGGTCAGCTTCTCCAGCACCCACATCCTCACTGCCCAAGGTGACTTAGCACCCTGGTCTCACCTGGCTGCCCGTGTGCCCTGATCTTGTCATGAGTGGAAACAGGACTCGATTTGGGGCTACCTGAACACCACCTCCAGGGCCTGCTGGACCATGCCCCCCAGGCCGTGTCCTCAGGGTTTCTTTGACCGAACAGGGCTCCCTCCTCACGGCATTGGTCCCAAATTCTGAACAAGCATTTTACTGCCTGCAAGCCCAGATATTAAGTGACCCCTCCCTGTGAATGGAAGACTTTCACAGTTATAAACAGAATTCCTAAGATGCCTTTACCTGGCGTGTCGTATGTAGTAAGTGCTCAATAAAACGTCGCAGCTCAGCAAATGAATAAAGGAAGGAGCCAGCCGGGTAGGTCTGGCACCTCAGGAGCGATCCTCACATTGGTGACTGCATGAGAGGGAGAATATCCAGGCCCACAGGCGAAGAGAGCCCAAACAAGAGGACGGACACCTCCAGACATGTTTTCCTTCATAAGCAAGGCATGCACTGCGTGAGTGGTGTTTAGTGTTCTTTAAAATAAGTAAGTGGAAGTGGAATTCCTGGGCCAAATGTACTGATGTTCTCAAGGCTTTGTATACACACTGCCTAGAAAACTGAGCTGGCAAAAGTTGTGTGTGTGTGTGTGTCTATGTGCCCAACCCTGTGGATACTGTGTGACACTGATGTTAGAGCTAGAGCTAGAGATAGACAGAGATGGACTGATAGATGGTAGATAACAGATGGTAGATAGTGGATAATGGATGATAGATGGTAGATGGTGGATGGTGGATGGTAGATGGTAGATGGTGGATGGTAGATGATAGATGATAGATAGTAGATGGTAGAAAACAGATGGTAGATGGTGGATAATAGATGATAGATGGTAGATTGTGATGGTGGATGGTAGATGGTGGATGGTAGATGGTGGATAATAGGTGATAGATGGTAGATGGTAGATTGTAGATGGTGGACGGTAGATGGTAGATGGTGGATGGTAGATGATAGATGGTAGATGGTGGATGGTGGATGGTGGATGGCAGATGATAGATGGTAGATGGTGGATGGTGGATGGTGGATGGTGGATGGCAGATGATAGATGGTAGATGGTAGATGGTGGATGGTGGATGGCAGATGATAGATGGCAGATGGTAGATGGTAGATGGTAGATGATAGATGGTAGATAGTAGATGATAAATGGTAGATGGGAGATGATAGATATAGATAGATAGATAGATGATAGATAGATAGATGATAGATAGATAGATAGATAGATAGAGGCATGTGTGTGTAGGGGGTGGGGAGAGAGAGGTGTAGACGGACCCGATGTTCTTGAGGCTGTGCTGGCTATGGGGACAGGCAAGCCTAATTGGATCTGAGCTGGCCTGGGTCACTTGCCCACATTCCTCTCCCTCTTCCCTGCCTCTTCATGACTACCTCCCATGGAGGAGCACATCACCCCTGGGTGGTGCTGGCTTGGCCCCGTGACTGGCTTGGTTCATGGACTGTGAGCAGGCCCAAAGACAGCAGGTGCTCTCAGAGGCTCCTGTGCCTCTGCCAGGGGAGCAGCAGGCCATGAAGCCAGGTCCAGAAAGAGGGATGTGGAGCAGATACGGAGGTGACCATGACCTCCACTAGAACCATCAGAGTCCAGCCAACCCAGGTGTGAGTCATGGAGGGTCACAGTAAGGCAGCAAGGCAGAGCCTGGGAGAAGAGTCAGGCCATCATGACAGTCCAGGCTGGAGCAGATTCAGGCGACAGGTGGCTAGAGTAAAAATAAGTATTAAAGCTAAATGCATGTTTTTATTGCAGCAAACTGTAAGGTGTTATGGTTTGGATGTGAGGTGTCCCCCAAAGTCACATGCAAGACAATGCAGGAAGGTTCAGAGGAGAAATGACTGGGTTATAAGAGTCTTAACCCAATCAGTGAATTGATCCCTGATGGGATTAACTAAGTGGTAGGTATGACTGGAGGAGGTGGGAATTGCACCGGTGTGGCTATGGATATATATTTCGTATCTGGAGAATGGAATCAATCTCTCTCTCTCTCTCTCTCTCTCTCTCTTCCTCTGTCCCTCTCCTGCTCACCCCCACCCCCTTCCTGATGTTGCAAGCTGCTTCCCTCTGCCACGCTCTTCTGCCATGATGTCCTGCCTCACCTCGAGACCTAAGGAATGGAGCGGGCCTTCTGTGGACTAAGGCCTCTGAAACCATGAGCCCTCAAATAAACCTTTCCTCCTCTATAATTGTGGTGATCAGATCATTTAGTCACAGCAGTGAATAAACTGACTGACAGAGGGTTTACTGACAGATCAGCGTGGTGAGTTAATGGTGGCTACAGAACTGTTTACCAAAAGCAGTGTACACTAAGCCCAAGGCCAACGTCATTCTAAATGGAGAAAAATTGAAAGCATTCCCTCTAAAAACTGGAACAATACAGGGATGCCCTCTTTCACCACTTCTATTCAACATAGTCCTGTAAACTTTAACCAGAGCAATTAGAAAGAAGAAAGAAATTAAATGAGAAAAGAAGAATTTAATTATCCCTATTTGCCATTGACATTTATATTTAAAAGACCCAAAAAACTCCACCAGAATACTTCTAGAACTAATAAATGAATCCAGTAAAGTAGCAGGATATAAAATTAACACCCACAAATCAATTGTGTTCCTGTACATTGGTAATAAATCATTGAAAGAGAAATTAGGAAAACTATCCCATTCGTAATACCCTCAAAAAAATACTTGGGAATCAATCTAATGAAAGAGGTGAAAGACCTCTACAATGAAAACTACAGAACACTAAAGAAAGAAATTGAAGAAGACCTTAGAAGATGGAAAGACCTCCCATCTTCTCTGATAGGCAGAATTAATATTGTCAAAATGGCTATACTACCAAAAGCATTATACAAATTTAATGCAATTCCTATTAAAATCACAACAACATTCTTCATAGAAATATAAAAAGCAGTCATGAAATTCATCTGAAAAAATGAGAGGCCCAGAATAGCCAAAGCAATCCTCATCGAAAAAAGTGAAGCAGGAGGCATCATGATACCACATCTAAAATTATATTACAGAGCTATAGTAACAAAAGCAGCATGGTAATTGGCACCAAAACAGACATGAAGACCAATGTTACAGAATAGAAGTCACAGAAACAAACCCACATATATACAGTTATCTCATACTAGACAAAGGTACCATAAAAATACATTGGAGAAAAGACAGCCTCTTCAACAAATGGTGCTGGGAAAACTGGAAATCCATATGTAGTAATTGAAATTAATCTCCTCCCTCTCACCCTGCACAAAACTCAACTCAAAGTGGACCAAGGACCTAGGCATTAAACCAGAGAGCCTGTGTCTACTAGAGGAAAAAGTAGGCCCAAATCTCCATCATGTCAGCATAGGAACCGAATTCCTCAACGAGACTCCTAAAGTGCAAGAAGTAAATCAAAAATCAATAAATGGGATGGAATCCAACTTAAAAGCATCTTCACAGCAAAGGGAACATTGAAGGTTGTGAAGAGGGAGCCTACAGAATGGGAGGAAATCTGTCACCTGCACCTAAGATGGAGCATTAATCACTAGGATATATAAAGAACTCAAAAAAATTAACACCAAAAAAAAAAAATAAGAGTCAGAACTCAAGAATCCAGCGGCATCCTTGTGTTCCCAGCTGATTCTCGCCCGCAGCCCGAGCGTTCGCAGGTGAAGAGATGGCATTTGTCGAGAGTGGATGGTTGCCGCGACAGAGTACTATTTTGAAGCACTGGAAGAAGAACTGGTTTGACCTGTGGTCAGATGGTCACCTGATATATTATGATGACCAGACCCGGCAGAGTATTGAGGATAAGGTCCCTGTGCCGGTGGGCTGCATCAGTATCCACACAGGGCATGAGTGTCGGATATTCAGCCTCCAGATGGGAAGCCGGAAGACTGCCTGCTGCAGATTGTTTGCCAAGATGGGAAAATTATCAGTCTTTGTGCAAAAAGCACAGATGAATGTTTGGCCTGGAAATTTACACTGCAAGATTCCAGACAAACACAGCTTACATCGGCTCAGCAGTCCTTTCTGAGGAGGCAATCGGGCTACTTCGCCTCCTCCATACGCAGCCTATGCTACACCAACTCCTGAGCAAGCTCATGGCTGTGGTCCATGTGGTGGTGTGTGCCCAGCAGAAACTCAGGTCATCTATGCGGCCAATGGCCAGGTGTATGCTGTGCCCTACCAGTGCCCATTTGCAGGACTTTATGGACAACAGCCTGCCAACCAAGTCATCATTCATGAACAGTATGGAGACAACGACAGTGACCTGGCACCAGGCATGCTGGCTGGAGCGGCCACAGGCATGGCCTTAGGGTCTCTGTTCTGGGTCTTCTAGTGTCTTCAAGATCTTAATGTGCACAGCTTCTGATAATCCTGTGTGCAATAATATGATTTGCAGGGCATTTCTGTGTGAGAAAAAATGTTTTCAATAATAATTTAATAGTTCTTTTGGAAGTAGCGACCTAATAATTGTAACTAATCGGCATAAGAACCACAGAGAAGGGTTTGAACTGTGTTGTTTGGCTAAACACATGGGGCTCTGGCTCATTCTAAGATTTCCTTACGGAACTCTTGGAATACCTTGTTTGAACACACCTGTGTTGAAAGGCATTTTCTTTCCACACTTAGGTGTAGTGCTGAAAGGATGATTTATCCTCATGTTGTACATGGGTGAGTGGGAGAGTGGGTGAATGGTGTGGCAAGAAGGACTGCAGCTTCTTTCGGTTTAACCTAGACTCTCAGACCTCAGACCACACTGGCTGCATGTTACCTTAAGAGCTGTGGACTGGTAAGCCGCCAAAGGCAGTGGTATGAGAGCCCATGACCTGTCCTCTGGGGCTCTGTGGGCCCAGCAAGGCCAACTGCTCAGGATGACAGGGATACTGCCCCTTTAAAAACCATGCTTCTGAAATCTGCATAATGCTAGAGCTGCTTATAAAATCCTGTTATTCCTATGCGTTGTTTGTAGTAATACTTAGAAAACATACATTATGATTTAATTTGAGCCTCAGTGTTTTAAGGCTTCATCTTTAAAACTTGAAGAAGGCCAGAACAGAGACAACTGCATGGAGCCAGATGATTCAGAGATCTGCTAAAGGCATAGGTATTGCCCACTATTCATTGAGAAAGTAATACTAAAAGAATAGTAAGGAAAATGGAGGGAGAGCCCTAGTTAGAGTGTTCTTGCTTTAGGCCTTCCGGGAATCACACTGTGCAGAACACTCTTCTCCACGCTCTGAAGGCCTGCTTTTTGGAGGAGGAGGGCACTGTGGCTGTTCACCAAGTGCTGAGATGGACTTGGCTGGGGAGAACTTGAGTTGTAGTTGAGAAATGGGGCCTAGAGACCGAGGGAGCTGCTCAAAATAGCAGTCACCCTGGCCAAGACCTTAACCTTGATTTTGTTCCTGACCCACTCATTGTTGAGAAGCTTGAAACATTTAATTTTGAGCCCCCAAAGGTGTGAAGGTCCAGAAAACCCACAGTCCTCTCTTTCTATCAAATACTTGTACTTCCCACATTATGAAATATATATTTAAAATATTTATATTCCTGTTATTTCAAGTCTTAAAAACTGCTAATTATGCCGATTTTCTTTCCTGTGTGCTTTAAATAGTGAACTTTCATTAAGGTGGGCCAGCATAGTGAAGCCCCTGCCCCACACTTTGTATGGTCCTGTTTTTCAGAATACGCTCCAGGAAGCAGAGATTCTGTTGTGATTGTGCTGGTTACGTACATGGCTCTCGTTTCCCTACTCAGCTGGCTGCATCTCTTTATCTGCTCAGGTCTTTGAATGGATCTCCATGTAAACCAAAGCCAAGTAGACTTAGTAGTGCCGGCAGTTTGTTCTTCTAGCTATTCCTAGGGGATTTGTTCACATAGGAGTGTCTGTTTCTGGCTGAAAGGAAGTGCACTTGTCTCTGTGTGTAGATGTGATGTGACAACGTGGTATTGATGAGGTGTTGTTCTAACAGATAATGTTGACTATATCCTATGTCACAAGAATGACTTGTTTGGAGTATAATCACTATTGAAGCTGTACGCTTCACCTATACAATATGAAAGTCAGTTTTTAATATTGCATTAGGGTGTTAATTTTGAACTTGGAGTTGTTGGCACAGGAATTACTGGAACTAGAGGGTATTGAGTTATGCCACTGAAATGCTCCTGAAGCAAAGCACGTTGTGTGGCTCTTGGCTGCCTTGGCTAAAGAGAGTGAGGTGTGGACCAAAGTTTGGGCACCCAGGTGACTCCCTCTCCCCAATCCCTGCCTCCGAGGAGGCCATTCTCCTTTGTTAGCCGTAGTCGAGACTAGTAATCCCGTCACTAGTGACTTGACTCTAATATGGAAAGGATACTGGGTGTAAAGATGGGTTCAATCTTTTTTCCTTGGCCCTAACCCTGTAATAACACCCTTTTGAGAGCTTCAGTTTCTCAGCCATATCCTTATGTACAGTGCTAAGTCAAGAAGTCGGAAGAACTCGTTCAGGTTAAGTAAGCATTTTACTTCCTTGTGTACTTTGATTTGTTTATGTTTGATTTTTTTGAGACGGGGTCTCACTGTATTGCCCAGAATGACCTTGAACTCATAATCCTTCTGCCTTAGCCTCCTGAGCAGCTGTGATTATAGGCATTATTGCTCCATGTGTACTTTTAAACAATGGTTCATGCCTGGAAGAAGCTGGCTGATCTGTACATTGCTGATCTGATTCTGTTAGCTGTGATCTTTTAATTTCTTGAGTTAATGTTGGGCCTTGGACAGGAAACAGAAAGGAAGACCTGTGGTTAGTGTCTCATGAAAAAGCCAGACTTTGCCTATGGTAGGCTGTTCAAGACCCAGGGCAGCCACCTGGATTTTAAGAAGCACTTGCAGTTGAGACACAATGATTCACATTTATTTTTACATTAGTTTTTGATCATGATCACGTCTAATCTTTCTTTTTCTTTTCCTTTGTATCTAACCAGAAGGGACAGAATGCAGTTCTGATTTTCTCCCTGATTTGATTGTTTTTCTGTGATTGCTTCCATGTCTCTAGTGTTCTTTTGTGTCTATAAAACCAATTTTCCCCTACATATGCAAATTGCATGTTTACAAGTGAAAGTGTTAAAATATTAAATGATCATTAACCTTAAAAATAATAAAATAATAATAACCCAATCAATAAATGGGCAAAGGAACTAAACAGGCACTTCACAGAAGAAATATGAATGGTCAACGAATATATGAAAAAATGTTCCACATCTCTAGCAATTAGAGAAATGCAAATTAAAACTACACTGAGTGGGTCTGGGTTGTGGCTCAATGGTAGAGCACTTGCCTAGCACGTGTGAGGCACTAGGCTCAATCCTCAGCACCACATTAAAATAAAGGAATTGTGTCCATCTACTGCAAATAGTTTTTTTAAAAAACTATACTAAGATTCCATCTCCCTCCAGTCAGAATGGCAATTATCAAGAATATAAGTAACAATAAGTGTTGGTGAGGATGTGGGGAAAAGGTTCACTCATACGTTGCTGGTGGGAATGCAAATTGGTGCAACCACTCTGGAAAGCAGTATGGAGCTTCCTCAGAAGATTTGGAATGGAACCACCATTTGATCCAGTTAATCATGAAGCACCCACCCGGCTGAGCCCAGCCAGCCCACGGAGGCCAGAGGTGACAAACAGGTGCGTTGGTTACACCGCAGCTCATTGGCCTGTGGGTGTGAGAGGAAAGACAAGTGGCCTGGACGCTAGCTGAGGGGCTCAGCTGGCCCAGGGAGAGAACAGGGTTTGGTTCAGGGTGAAGTCCAAGTTCAGGGTTGGACATTTAAATTTGAAGGGCCAATTCAACATGAAGTGGACAAAGGCCAGTTTGGAGTTGAGAGAAGCCGAGACAAACTGAGGAGTCATCATTGTACAGGTGACAAAGGATACCAGGGGCCAGTGAAGCCTGTGGCCAATGGGTGGTGCTGGAGAGATGAGGGCCAAGGGCAGAAGGTGGGGGAGACCTCCTGAGGACTGGGAGGGGGAAGAGAATGAGAGGGAGAGAGCTGGGCTGAGGCTGAGGTCACTGGACACCCCCAGGAAGGCCACTGTGACGAGGATTGTGTGTTGGTGGCTGTGACAGCTGATTGGAGCGAACGGAGGAATGGGTGGGAGGGGAGAAGGGCAGGAGGAGAGGGAAGACCAGCTGCACTCTCGAGAAACCGGCTGCACAGGCCCAGGGACAGGGTGGCGAGCAGCTGGCAGAGCCCGTTGGGTGGCTGGGTGCTGGCAGCAGGGAGCTCCTCGGAGGGCTGGTGAAGCAGAGAGGGCCAGGAGCAGCCCTGGACACAGTCCTGGGACAGAGTGCTCTGCCTGGGACCAGTGCACGGCCGTTGACCAGGTCCGTGCACCAGGAGGGCTCCCGACACAGCAGGCCTCCAGGTGAGACCTGAGGGCCCCAGCTGGGGCGGAGGGCGGGGAGGACGGGGCCTTCTCCACAGAGCCAGGGCCCCAGGAGTCTGAGGCATGGGGGTTCCCCCTCCCGCACCCAGGGGTCCTGCAGGAGCCACACCAGGGCTGTGCGGGGCTGTGGAGCTGCTGCAGTCACCTCTGCTAGGACAGCAGAAGTGGGACGGGTGACCAGAGGCCCCGGGAAGGGAAGGGAAGGGAAGGGAAGGGAAGGGAAGGGAAGGGAAGGGAAGGGAGCCGCGTCTGGAGCAGGCCAGCTGGGCAACTGACCTGAGCAGCGCAGCCCACCAGCAGCCTCCCTTGGAGGACAGAGCAGGGGGTGTCCTTGAAGACTCAGGACGGGCTGTGCTCCAAACACGGAGCAGTGACTGAGTGACGTCCACCTCGAGACCTGGAAGAGCCCGGCCACCGTGACCTGTGGTTACCCTGTGAGCAGCAGAGCGGAGCTCGCCAGCTGACCCCTCCAGTGCCTCTAATGACCACCGTTTACAAGGTTTCCTTAAAAGAAGAGCCCGGTCCTCCCCCTGCATGCGTCCTCCGTCCTGCTGACCCGAAGACCCCCTGGCTCTGAAGTCTGTCTGCGCCTCTTCTGACGCATCCCAATATCCAGCTCTGTGGTGAAAGCCAGGAACTGCCAGGGCCCAGTGAGGGCCCTTCTCCTCTGGGGACCTCCTTTTAGTGACGATATTATGGCTCCCCTGACCCGGGAGCACTGGCCTTGAGGCAGATGGGAAGGAGGCGGGGAAGGAGTCTGGGAGCTGTCCTGCTGTGAGGCTGGAGAGCAGGTCTGCCGCCCAAGGGGAGTGGCTGGCCAGTCTGCTGGCTCAAACTTCCAGCAGGTTTGAAATTTTTCAAAGCAAAAGTGGGGCCAGGGAAGGAAAGGAAGCCCTGCCAGCCACTGAAGGTGCCAGAAAAGGCGGGGGCTGCGGCTGGGGGACAGTGCCCAACAGAGTCGCCCCGGGCCGGGAGCCAGGCTTGGAGGAAGGACGGGTGAGCTCAGGACTGAACGAGGATGACCCGGGCCCAGCTCAGCACAGTGGGGTGGAGCGGCTACCTCGGCCAGGTGGAGGCCACTGTGCTGGGAGCCAGACCAGCAGCCCTGGCCGCGGGTGCTGCTGGGCCCAGGACGACCCGCCCTACACAGCCACCCCACTGTGGCAGGAGGAGGCCGGAGGACAGCCATGGGAAACTCACAGGATGTCCCGCCATCACACATGCCTGCCTGCGAGACCTGCAGTCTCGGGAGGCGGGGAGGGGAGGTTTCAAGAGAGAAAACCCAGCGCTTCCAAAAGGCCGTGGGTTCCCGTCTCAGGCGACCGACAGGCTGCCTTCCGCGGCCTCGTGTGTGGGAGCGGCCGGGGGGTCGGAGGTGTGTCGCTGTCCTCTCCTGAGTCCAGGCATGCACAGCTGGCCAGCACAGGGATCTGACAGCCATGCTGGCGCCGGGGACAGCTGAGCAGGCCAAGGACAGAGCCCACGCCAACCAGAGGTCAGGTCAGAGAGGACAGCGCCCAGCAGAGGCAGCGAGCCGTGGGGCGCGTGCGAGGCACAGGCGCAGGGCGGGGACGGCGCTTCTGCCCAGAGCCACAGCTCTCTGGCCGCCCAGCCAGCCAGGGTGACCGTGTACAGCTGTCCCCCGCCTGCTGCCCTCCAGCTGCCCCTCAGGCCCTCTGCGGCTCTGGCCTCCCGGAGCCGAGGTTCAGCCCAAGTTCACGTGGCAGCACGCTGGGTGGGCGGCAGGGCTGGCGGCCACCCGGCAAGGTGTGCAGCAGCCAGGCTCTCCGCGACCTGCGGGGCGGGGGCCAGGGGCCGGGGTGTTATTCCACCCCCAGCCGGAAAGCCCTGGCTGCTGCCCGCTCCCTCCTGGCTGCTCTCAGCGGCGTAATTGGAACCTTTTAAAGCGGCTGCTCGCGCAGGAAGGCCGCCGCCAGGTGAGCTGCCGCCTTGAAAGCCCTCCATTAATGTCGCTCCCCATAATCCTGAGTCCTCCAAAAAGCAAGTTTTATAGCTGCGGGCCCCTCCCTGTGGGAGCCAGCGGAGAGGCCGGGGGAAGTGGGGCGAGGCCCCTTCGGAGGGGCGCCACCCAGGGGCTGTTTAGTAACGGAGAAGGCGCCCGCCCCGCCCCGCCCGCCCGTTGGCTTCACTAACTGCCCCACCCACGTATCCCTGAAGACCCCAGTGCTGGCCCTCAGCCCCACGCTGCCTGTGATCCCAGCGACTTCCCGTCCGCGCAGCTAGCCTCGAGGCAGGGCTTAGTACCTCCTTTTCAAAGTGCAGAGACAGGCTCAGAGAGGCCAGGTAACCTACACCAGGCAACACAGCAAGGAGGTGGGGAAATGATTACATTTCAATTATTCTGGCTCCAAAGTCCGTTTTATTTCAACTATGCTACTTTGTAAAAGTTTCGAAGAGTATGTTGATTTTGTAAGTAATTTAATAAAGATTGAAGGGGAAAAGAACAATGGGAGATGCCAAAATGGGCAGCTGTGTTGCAGTGAGCTCACACTACCACCCCAGGAGTTCCGGGGCCCCTGCTGGCCCTCCCCCACCTGATGGAGAGATCGGGGAGGCAGAGTTCAGCCCTCCGATGCTGGAAAGGCGGAAGGCGGTGCCCCCACAGCCTGGGTGCCTCCAGGTGCACTGGTGAGCCGCCAGGCCCCGCGGTGCTGGTGGGATGGGAGAACCGGGCACAGGCAGCCTCCAGGCCTGGCCTGGGAGCTGCTCCCACACAGGTGACCCAAGACAGAGCTGGCTTAGGTTGAGGCCTGTGACCCCAAGAAGAGGAGCCAAGCAGAGACCAGGGGATGACCGCGAGGAGAAGGAATCGGAGCCAGGGCACATCGCCCGCTGACCTCTGTCATCAGCGCCACTGGAACACCCAGTGGCTGCCCTGCGGGGCCCTGGGAGAAAGGAGGGCCAGCCCCTCCTTCGCCACTGCCCTGCAGGGTCCTCACCTTGGCGTCGGCGAGGCAGCCAGGGCCTGGGACAGACTACAGGCCAGCCAGGGGCGCCGGGGATGCCTCACAGTGTGCTGGGCTGCCGGCGGAGGCCCTCTGCTGGGGGGGGCTCTCAGGAGGCCACGCCCTGCACACACCGCGGGGCCTACTCACCGGGGGCCTCACAGAGGTGCTGGGCCCCGGCCTGAGCCAGCAGGGACCAGCACTGGGAGAGCCTGCCCAGGCTTCAGGAGGCTGCGTGGTCAGCAGCGGTCGTGGGTTCCCAGGTCCCAGACAACACCTGGAATGGAGACGAGTGCCACTGGGCCAGGAGGGCAGAGCCCCTGGGCCTGAGCCGCCGCCCACGCTGCCTTCCTGTGCTGTGGGCTCTCCTCCCCCGCTGGCCAGGCTCAGCTGCTGGGACTTCAGTGGGACTTCAGTGGCTCCTCCAGTGAGAAGTCTCTCCTGCCCCAGGTCCCTCGAGGGCCCAAGACATCGGCAATCACAGTCCAGCCAGGCAGTGCCAACTGGCCACAGCCATGCAGAGGCCAGCGAGACCTAGGGAGCGGGCCAGATGCTTGTCCACGCAGACCAGGCAAAGCCCCAAGCCGCAGCAGCCCCTGACCCAGCCCGGGGGACAGGTGGAAGACCCCCTCGCTTGGCAGAGTTCCAGCACCTGGGTTGCTCTGAAGGCCACTGGGGTAGGTTTCTGTTATCAGCCTCCAAGGATCCTTGATTCCAGAAAGAAACTGGGTTATGGAAAAGCAGTAATTGCTTTCTGAAACTTTTTATTGAAGTGTAACATACGGCAGGAAAGTGTGTGTCCTCAGTGAGAACTCAATGAATTTTTTTCACAAACTGGAGACGCCCATAAAAACAGGTTTTAAAAGCTTTGCGTGTGTGGTATGAGAATATTGTTCCCACAGTTCAGGAAATGAACTCCCTGCCAACAGGGCTTCTCGTCGCTCACAGAGCCCTCACCACCGCGCGCCGCCCAGGAGGTCCCACCTCCGAGAGGGCAGCACCCAGCAGGGTCCTCGATGGAGACCTGGCGCCCCAGCCCAGGAAGCTTGCCCGGCCCCAAAGCCGGGCTGTGCCCCAGACCCCCCTCCAGGGCACCCGGGGGCCCACAGGGGGCGGCCCCGGGCCTCTGACTGGAAGCCACCGGTTCCGGTGCTGCTGGGGTCAGGCAGTCCTTGCAAATGCTTTTTTCCCCCGATTTGTTGGTCATGCTTGACTTATTCATTTAGAAAAGCTCCCGCAAATGCTTTTGTCTTGTGAGAAAGATGAAGACCTTTCCGGCCAGTGCACCAGTCAACTTGGGGGGGCCTCTCCAACGAGGCAACGTGGACAAGGCGGACGTTCCTCCAAGTCTGGAGGCCAGGTGCCCAAGGTCAAGGCCCACAGGGCCGTTCCTTCCAAGGCTTCACTCCTCGGCTGGTGGACACCGTCTTCTGTCTCCACGGGGGCGTCTCTCTGGGTGTCCGTATCGCAACCTCCTGCCTTGCAAGTGGACACTGCTGGATTCACCCTACCTCACACCTCAGTCCAGCTCCACAGACGGTCTCCACGGACAGCTGCAGCCTGAGCACTGGGCAAGAACCTCAGCATACCCCGGGGACGGGGACACACAGCCAGGAGGCCAGGCGAGGCCTGGGGCAGGCGCCTCGTCCAGGGTGCCCGCTCTGAGAGCACAGGACCCCGCAGAACCAGCCCACAGCCAGACCGGGGAGCAGCCCCGGCCCCACCATCCCGGCAGGGCTGATTCTGGCAGTGTCCACATGTCACACAGATGTCCATCGTGTGGAGGAGGGTGGACTTGAGCAGGGGGCAGGGGAGGAGGCTTCAGAGGCTGCCGCTGCAGTGCTGGGACAGACTTCAGGACATGGCCTGGCCGGGGGCACGTCGCCCCTGGAGCCCCCACAGACGACCGCAGGCAGAGGAAGCCCAGTGCCGGGGAGGACACCACCAGGGCAGCCAGGCTCCGGGACCCCTGGAAACACATCCCGGTCTGGATCCCACAACTGCAAAGGTGTTTTATTTCCTGAAACTTTTAGATCAAAGGACATTGTTTTAATACTCTGAGCTGCTATTTCCATTTCTGTGGCGAAATCGTAAGAGGCAACAGCCAGTTACTATCAGAAAGGTCGAAGGACGAGAAAGAAAAGGCTATTTCCCCTCAACATCAAGACCTTCCAGAGACCCCTGGGCCGTCAGCCTCACATGTGGGGACGCGCACCGCCCCTGCAGACGTGCCTGGACACATGTGCCTGGACACACGTGCCCCTGGCAGCAGGGGACGCTCCAGCGCTGCTGGTGCCTCTGCCCAGCAGATCCCCACTTGGGAGCCCTCGGGAGCCCCCAGGAACGAGCATCCCCATTGGCTGCCTCCAGGAGAGAAGGCATTCCTCCACCTACTCCCAGGGTGCCGCTGGGCCACCTGGGCACCCCGTACCCCGTCCATGGTGCTTCCTGGCACCTGCTTCCTGAAGATGGAACTGCTCAGAAGAGGGTTCAGGGTGCAGGGGACGCTTCCCGGCCACCTCCACTCACAGCCTCCCCTCCCCATTAGGAGAACTGAACATCACCCGGGTTCTATGAGTCAGCGATCCTGAGGCCACCCATGTGCTGGGAGGCTGAGGCTGCCAGAAAAATTCCCAGATTTCAAATGGCTCCTTCCTGGGCCAGGGCTCCAGCTCTCTCCTGCCGGGCGGGCGGGTCCTGGGCCCCCAGGCAGGAGCTCGGGCTGGGGCTGTCCTCATGGAATGCCACACACAGCTGAACTCCCAGAGGCAGGTCGAGCCCCCACCGGGCCCAGGCTCAGCAGCATGCAGCCTGGATCCTGGCTGCCCAGGACCCCCAGGCCACCTGGAAATGGCGCCCTGGCAGGAGTGACAGTTCCGTCCCCAGTGTGCTCCGTGTGGATGCCATGACAGGTGCATGTGAGCCCAGCAGTGCAGCCAGCTCTGCCCCGGGCTGTTTCTCAGGACACACAGCAGGGAGGCGGCAGCCTCAAAATCCTGATATGCATCAGCAAGGTTGGGGTGGGGCTGGGAACAAGCCCAGCTGGCCCTGCTGCTGCAAGTCCACTTGGTCTTCCAAGGACGACCCAAAGGAAGAAAGGGACCAGGATAACTGAAGCAGGTGGAGAGAGGCCCCGAGGTCACCTGCCCCGGAGGTTGTGAAGACACGCGGGCAGCTGCACAACCGGAGCAGGAACTGAGCGTGCGGAAGTTAACAGAAGGGGGGGGGCACAGGACTCACCGGAGACCCGCGGACCCGACCTGACTCGACCCCCGAAGCCTTCTGACCATCAGTGCGGGCGGAGCGGCCTGCCAGCAGGGCTGGGGAAAATGGGGACAAAGTCACTCCAAACCATATCCCAAAGTAGACTGAAAAGCTGACCACCAAAATGGAAGGGAGGGAGGGAGGCAGGGAGAAAGCAAGCAGGCAGGCAGGCAGGCAGGCAGGCTTGGTCAGGATGCGCTCCTGTAATCCCAGCGGCTCTGGAGGTGGAGGCAGGAGGCTCAAGAGTTCAAAGCCAGCCTCAGCAACTTAGCAAGGCCCTAAGAACTCGGCAAGACCCAGCCTCTAACTAAAATACCCAAAAGGGCTGGGGATGTGGCTCAGTGGTTAAGCACCCCCACATTCAGTTGTTCAATCCCCAATACCAAAAAAAAAGAGAGAGAGAGAAGAATCCGTAAAATGTTTTAAAGAAAATCTAGTTGAATATTTCACTGACTTCACAATAAGATCTTTTAAAGTATCAAAAAACAAGAAACAAACAAAGTTCTTACTTCACCTCCGACATGACATTCTGTTCAACCTGATTTGCACGTGACGGATCAGGAACAGGCGTGGGCGCAGACAGGGAAGAGCCAGCACCACCTTCTAATGCCAGGCTGCAGCAGGGAAAGGAGGGCCCTCCAACGGCTCAAAGGCAGAGGCAGAGGCCCTGACGGGGTGAGAAATATCGTGAGCCGCTGACAAACGTCTTCTTCACACTTTGCTACATTTTCTAGATTGTTCAGTGGCCCTGTTATTTTCATAGTAGGAGAAGAGAAGAGGCCACGTGCATCCACCCACAGAAGGCCCTAGACTAAACTGTGGGTGGGGGGTCTCCCAGACACAGCCGCGACTCTGGCTTCCGCTCCCAGTGGCTCCGCGCTGCCCTCTGGCCCCACAATCTCCACTCTCCAGCCTGAGCCCCTCCCCACCCCGCTGCCCAGCCTGCCTGCGGTTCCTGGCCGCCCTTGGCCACTGCTGTCCCCACTCTTCCTCCTCCTTTGGCTCAGCCCCATCCAGTGGCCAGTCTCTGTCCGTGTCCCCAAAGACTGCAGCAAGAACCCCCCAGGGCGCAGGGTCTACTCTGGAACCCAAAGGCTGGAACCCAGGCCCTGCTTCAATGATGGGGATAGATTTCAAGGACAGCGACACGGAGGGTGCGATCTGGGCAGTCACACAGTGCCAGCTGTCCTGACAGGGGCCCCACAAGTGACCTGCCCAGGCCCGATGCCTGCCCATGAGGGCTGCTGGGACAAGGCCAGGAGTCTGAGGCCAGGTGTGCATGGAGGGACTCCCGGGCAGCCCTGGCTCCGCAGCCCGCAGGCACTGCCTCCAGGCAGCATGGGGGAGCGGGAGCCCCCTCCCAGGGTGCCCGCCCTCCTGCTCTGCCTGGGAAACCCGGGCACTCCAGGAAGCCTCCCTCCAACTCAGCGCAGCTCTTTACTGCTCCCAGCCCTCTGGGCTTGGCAAGGGGACAGAGACGCTCTCCCTCCTGGGTGGGCCTGACGTGGAGAAGGGCCACCCGGGCCTCCGAGCCTGCATGGCAGACACAAACCCACTGGGACAGCTTTACAACAGGGCCGATGCCTCGGCAGGAGAGAGCGCGACCGAGCATGGCCATCCTGGGGGTCAGGAAGCAGACACCTCAGAATCACATGTGCAAACAGTCGAAAGGCAAATGGTTTCCATAATGACTTACTAAAAGGTTTCTTCCCGCACTGAGAGTCCCGGAGCACATAAAGCCCAGAGCACTTAGTGCGATGGATTTAAGCAGCGGAGTGCGTCCTGGGCCCAGTGCCCCCGGCTGCGCTGACAGCCCAGAGCCCTGGGGCTCTGTTCTGCGTTGCTTTGGGGCCCTGGTTGGGTGCTGAGTTCTCGTGGCCTCTGGTCACTGCAGCTAGGACAGCGTGGGGAGCCATCCTCCAGAGCCTGTCAGTGGTGCAGCTTGAGCCATAATAAGCCGTGACTGGTGTTGGCTCGAGGTCTCCTGTGTCTGTGGCTGGGTGGGCTTTAGGCCCCCCACATTGGGCTCTGCCCTCAGGACGAGGATCTCAAGTCACCTGGCCCAGCCAGCACTGTAACCTATCTTTTCGTGGATCCAGGAAATGGAAGGAGGACAGAGGAGGCAGATCTAGTTGTGAAGTGTCCAGACCCCAGGGGAAATCCTCCCCCAGTGGATAAAACTCAAGGTGATTTTCAGCCTCCTGTTCTTAACTAGAAACCAGAAGAGAGATGGCATGAAACCCTCTGAAAGTCCAGTGACACCCTCAATTCACCCCACCTTACTTCCAGCATCCTTAACATCTTCCTGCTACAGTTTAATAGCTCCGGAGGAAAATAACGGGCCCCCTTGGAGGACAGGTCCTGGGAGGGAGGCAGCCCGTGGGGCTCCAGGGCAGTCTGCTGCTAGACCATGCGGGAGGTCAGCCCGGGGCAGGGCGGCAGGGGTCCAGGAGCATTGAAGGATCTGGGCAGGGTCTCCCCCTCTGAGGAAGGGCAAGGACAAGCAGACAACCCAGGGGGCTGGGACAACAGAGGGAGCTAGCTTCCAGATCAAGGTCCAGGAATCAGCTTGGAAGTCAAGAAGGAAATCAGAAGAAGTGGCCAGGCAGGCCCCAGGCTGCCTCTGCCAGGCCCAGTCACCCATGCAGCCCTGGCTCCCGCCAAGCGGACAGAGCCCTGTCAAGCAGAAGCCTGGGTGACCCTGGTTGTGGCCAGCCAAGGAATTCAGGATGCTGGTCAGGACAGGGCCTTGGGGAACAGAATCCAGTGCCCACTTACAAAGAGGAAATGCAGGCGGAGAGGCGCAGCCCCACTGTCAGGCAGTGTGAGAGCCGAGCTGCCACAGGCTGGCCCTGTACCGGGACAGAGTCTCACCCACCAGGCACGCTGCCGACACAGGCAAGGCAGCCACCGACGTGAGCAGCTCACAGAGACGCTCTGCCAAGCCAACAGGGAAACGTGAAGCCGTGTTAACTTGAAGGTAACAAAGGCGAGTTCGATCCGGAGGCCCTCCAAGACCACCCGACTGCCCTTCCAGCTGGCCCTTCGGCTTCGGGGGTGCACACCCCACACCCACCCCAGGACTGCTCCCTCCTCCAACCCACTACAGGGCTTTCATATTAGAATCAGCAAGCCCTGGACAAGCAGGACCAGCTGCGTCCCCATCCCCTGGGTCCCCTGCGGCCAAGGGTCACCCTGCCCCTCCAGGAGCCTGTTCACACACCCAGACAGCGTCTTCCTTGGCCTCCCTGCCATTGAGCACATTGCCCCTCAGTCCAGAAACACCGGCAGGAGCACCATAGCCCAGAGAAGGGCCTTCACTTGCCACAGGCCCAGCATGGAGCTGAGCCATGCGGCTGCTCAAAGCACACCGAGAGAGCGCGATGGAGACAGTGTTCACCTGAGGGTCCCTCCCCATCCTGCTGCCCTCCCTCCCCAAGGACCAGCCTAGGGAGACATAGAGGACTCAGCAGACCCCTCTTTCATGGGCACCCCCAACCTAAATTTGCCTCAGGACCACAGTCCATGAGGAACCTCCACAAGGACCTGGACAGAATCGTCACTGCCATGCCCAGTGGGAGTGGCCCAAATGACCATCCTTTCCCCAAACACCCAGAAGGCCCCCTCCATCCCCCGTTCCACAGCATCCCAGGCCTGCATGGACAGGGACAGGGCAGCCAGTGGAGTAGGCTCCCTTGTCTGTCCCTGGTACCGGGGACCAATTCAGGGTGTGTGTTTCGCACTGTGGCAGGCAGGGTCTGGCAGGTAGCAGTGTCAGCCAGATGGATTCAGGAAGTACTGTTTTTAGGGAACTCTACAAAAAATATAAGCTGAACAGCCGGGCACGGTGGCACATGCCTGTAATCTCAGCGGCTTGGGAGGCTGAGGCAGGAGGATTGCGAATTCAAAGCCAACCTCAGCAACTTAGCGAGGCCCTAAGCAACTCAGTGAGACCCTGTCTCAAATAAAACACAAAATAGGGCTGGGGATGTGGCTCAGTGGTCAAGTACCCCTGAGTTCAATCCCCAGTACCAAAAAATATGTATATATACATATAACAGAACACTTAAAGCAACTGATGAGAATACTGCAGCTGGGACTAACAACAGCCACCTCAGTCCTAGAAGGAAAGGGCATGAGGGCCCTAGTGGACCTGAGACGGCGGCCAGCCAGCACCCTCCACACGGAGCCCAGGCTCACAGGTGGGGGACCAGTGGGGAGCAGCTGCTGCTGAGGTAGGTGCTATAGAAACAGAGGCTGACACAAAGGTCAGGGTGCCGACACTCAGAGGGAGCAAAGCCTGGGAAATGGGAGGAGGCAGGAGACAGGCAAGGCTGACACACCCTGGGCAGAGCCCAGGACCTCGGAGTGAGCAGGACCCAGGGCAGCGGCCACGACTCATTTAGTCAAGGCCTGGGCAGTGCTCGGAGAGCCCCACCCGGCGGGCAGGTGCGAGTCACAGGCTCCCACTCCCTGCAGCTGGGAACATGTCCTTCCTGGAAGTGGCACCTGCATGGCCTGAGCTGCACCAGCCAAGAAGAGCCACAGCCGTAGGAGGAGGGCAGAGGCGCAGCCGAAGCCAGAGGGCGGCAGGACCAGGCGGCCCGGCTCTCGCCCACCCCTCCAACCCCTGCTCGCACTCCAGCAGCCTGACCAGAAGTCACATGGACGAGAAGGACAGAGGTGTCTGGGGACCCACCCCTGACCCACAGCGCACGGCCCAGTCCCCAAACTTCATAATCCCCACATGATCTTCCTGCTTCCATCCCTTATTTTAAATAATTTATCAATTTATTTCCTTTGATAATTTTAAAATTATGAAAATTTCTCAGTACAGGCCAAGGTGCGCCCAATAAACCAACATGTAAATTTGTTTTCATTCTTTTCTAGATATTTTGCCATTCCCAGTTTTTCTCTTTTATCCATGAGATAATAGTTTTAATTTCTCAAGAAGCTGGTCTTCTCCATTTCTGCTTTGCTGTCTAATTTTAATTTTTATTTTCCTTACACTGGAGTTAGAGGCTGGCCTGTGCCAGGCCCAGCTTTTAATCTTCCTGCTGGAGCACAGGCACAGCCTCCATCTGCCAGGGACCTTCAGCGAGGACCTCCCCTCATCTTTGAGATGAGTCTTGCGTTATTCACCTACGTGAAGCCTCCTGGGTGGCTCACCTGCTGAGAAGTCAATGAGGCAGAAGGTCTGCAGGTTGGGGTGGGCAGCGGGGAGCAGCTTCCGCATCAGCCAGAGCACCTGCCCAGCCTCCCCGCAGGAAAGCCAGAAGGTTCCACCAGCAAGGAGAACTCTCTTCACGCAATCTCATGTCCTGCCTGGAAGTCAATTTTCTGATGTTAACAATATACATCCTTCTTTACTTTTGTTTTTCTCAGAGTTAATATACAAATGGGCTTTGTTTTATGTGCTCTTGGGAGTCTTTTTCTGAAATGGGTGAATTTGCTCCATTTACATTTATAGTCAAGAGGGGAGCGTTTGGCCTTTCACAGTGAGGTCTGACTTAGATCTTGTGTTTCACAAGCTTCCTAGGAGTTCCTTGAACTGCTGTCTGATATGCTGCTGTAGAGCTGACTTTTCTTTCTTTCTATCCTTTCATATACCTTGGAAGAATGCAGTCCTTCCTGTTGTTTCAGCTGTAATTACTTTATGACTTTAAATGGGCCATTCAGCCTGTGTTTCTGAAGCATGGTCTTCAGAACAGAGCAGCATGAACAACCAGCACGCCCTCACATGCCCCCCTCCCCACTATCCTCTATTTGGTTCAAGTTCTCTGGAATATTTTGATCATTTTAGTTAAGCTATTGTGATTTTTATCTTAATCAAATTATTAATGTTTATTCAGGATATTTGCTGATCGTTATTGAGTGCTCCCTCAGTTCCTGGCTCTGTCACTGCTGGTGGCACTGTGATGCACAAAACACAGTGAGCACAGCCCTGTTGTTAGCACATTCCAGAAGAGAGGAGAGGCTGCATGGCTCATGCCACCATCGACAGGTGGCCTCTGGGACACCATGGTGCTCGAGCACGCCCCAAGAGGCCCTGGCACACCTGGTGTGCTCACAGTGTGTGTGGTCAGGTAGAGAGGCTTGCCCACAGTGGGCGTGGTCAGGTGGAGAGGCCTGCCCATCGTGGGCGTGGTCAGGTGGAGAGGCCTGCCCATCGTGGGCATGGTCAGGTAGAGCAAGCAGCCCAACCTGCAAACAGGTGAATGGCCAGGAGGTTGGGGAGATGGGATTCTAGGCCACAGGACAGAGCACCTGTCGCAGCAGTAGAGACTGCGTGCTGGGGAAGAACTGACCGGCCCACATGCTGGGGAGGCTTCCCAGGTCCTCCAGCCAGGTGAGCTTGGCTTTTCTCATGTGTAGGATGAAGAGTTTGACCAGCCCACACCACATCCATCCTGAAGCCTTGTTTTCTTCCCAAGCGTTCCACAGGAAATGAAGGGCCTCTTGGTCCAGTGGGGGTGGAAACCCTCCTCATCCATATCTGTGCTGGGAATTCAGACAAGAGGAAACGCTGCACCTCTGGGAAGCCAGTTACCCCAACACATTTCCGTGTCCCCCACTGGACAGGCTGCAGTAAACAATGCTCCAGATGCTTGGGAAGTGTTGAATTTCTGCCCAGAGACCCCCCATTAACCAGAGGAGTGCACACATACGTGCCCCCGCCCCATACACACACACACACACACACACTCAGTTTCGTTGCCACTGTCAATCATAGTCTGCCACCTCACCAGGCTGGAGGAGAGCATGTGACCCAGCCTAGCGGGTCATGGAACCCATCTTTCCAGGCACGGTGATGGGCCCAAGGCTGGGCCTGGGACCAGTAAGGGCAAAGTCCTTTCCTGCGGTTAGGCACCTGCTGGTGGGGTAGAGGGACCCTCTTCTTGCTATGACATGGACTCCAGCTGCTCGTGGCCTTTATAAGAGAATCACCACAGGTGGGGGTACGGGGGACCATCAGTGCACCCCACCCAGCTCCTTGACTCTGCAGCTCTGTCTGCCCCTGTGTCCTTGATCTCATTAGAGCTGTCACAAGCCACCAGAGGTCTGAGCGCCACTGCCTCCAGACCAGAGGTGCCTTCTGTGGGAGCCCCAGTGAGAGGAGTGCCTTCTGCAAGCTCCGGTGCCTGGTCCTGAAGTGCAGGTCAGGAGTGGCTGCTCCCTTAGGCTCCTGTCGCTCCATAGGAGTCCCGTGGAAAATTCCACACAGCGACAGCCGGCAAGAAGCACACCGAGGATGGGGGGAAGTACAGGTTGTGGACGAGATCCTAAATCCCTTGGCTCTGTGCTTCAAACGAGTCCTTACCAGCATCTAGAACTGTCTTTGAACTGCTCCTAAAGAGCCCTGATTAATGTGACACTTCACGGGTCCACCATGAAATGAGGAACGCCTCAGATCTCCTCCAGACCCACACGGCTGGTGCTCTCGCCCCATCAATCAGACTTGAAACCCGGCTCTCACTGCAGCTCAGGGAGACAGGACATCCTGGCACTTTGCCACAGAAGGATCCCTGGGACTCAGATGACAGGGGAAACGAGGAGAGGGAGAGGGGAAGAGAAGCTGCTTCCAGAAGGAATAAATTTGTGCCTGTACTTTGATCCTGCTATGATTTTTATTTGTTTTAGCCACATCCTCTTCTCCACACCACTCTGCTCAAGGTGCTTTAAATTAGATGGAGCTAGAAATGCTTCTCCTCCCCCTCCATCACCCCTTCCACCACACGGCCCATGCTCCGCCTCTGAGATGCGTAATCACGCCATGCTCAAGTGTAGCTGGAATAAATTGAGACAAATAAATAAACTCAAAGGCACCACATGCATTTGGAATGCTCTTTGCCATGGATTCCTGATGTGTTTGCAGACAGCTAACTCTCAAGGCAAACAAAAAGTGGCAGTATTTACCCAGCTTTGCTTGGAGCATGTAAGGACCTCTGATTCTTGGATCTGCTGGAATCTGCACACGAATCACTGTCCACTATCACCTGGCCACCTGTCTTTCCCTTGTCCACGTCTCTCCCTTTCCCAGTGGTCCAGGCTGAGTGGGGACTTCTCTAGTACTCTTTGTTCCTCTCTTTTTCCTGCTTCAATAGGACAGCCCCAAAGTCACATGGGCCCGATAGCAGAGAGATGGGAAGACAGAACTGTCTCACCATTAACGCCCAGGACTTTTTCAAAAAGCAAACCGTGCCTGGCCAGACCAGCCACTTTGCTCAGCCTTCAGGAGAGAGCTATCTACCAATGAACACCCTCAGACACTCTGGTTGGGGAGGAGACCCCGCAGCCTCCCTCAGGAGACTCTGAAACTAACCCCTTATCTTCAAAATCTTCATTCTCTACCAACCTGTTCCCATGATCAGCCCTTCGCTCTGGATTCTCTGGCATGCAGGAACCTCACCTACCCATCAAGGCGCCATCCTCTCCTTTTCTGCCTTTGAGAGACACCAGTGGGTTCTGTGTCCTGCACTGCCAGGCACAGCTCCTGAGCTCAGAACCAGGGTCCCAGCCAGAGGCGAGCATCCACGGTGCCATGATGACGAAAGTCCCGGCTGGATGCAGTAGGAGCCTCACAGCCAAGACGCATGGGGCACAGCCCCCTGTGATGGGTGACAGAAGGACTCCTGAGCTAGATGTGCACAAGTATGCACAACACCCATTTTCTTATGGTACTCTTGGCCTCCTACAGTGAGCAAGAAGCCTGGCCTGCCTCTCTGTTCCCTGACGGTTTCCACAGCTAATATCCCACACACATCCAGTCTTTCTCTTTCACTTCCTCTTTGGCTGCCAAGTATCTAGTTTCCCTGCGATAACAGCACGGCACTGCTTACTGGGGATCCTCACCCCAGCTGGTGTGGTCCATGGGGGGAGAGTTCCCAGCAAGCAGGTTCCATGCAGCGGTGACCGAGCAGACTTCCACCAAGCCTGGAAGGACGGGAGAGCAGGGCGACAGGTCCCACCCTGTCTCAGTGCCACGCTCGGGCTACCGACTGCCAGCTCTCAGGTTCTGGCCCCCCTGGGGTTGTTCATTCCACATGGGCACGCAGTCTCCAGGGGATTCTGGGAGCATCTCACCCTGCCCCCAGATACATACACTCAGTGTCCATCCAATAACACCATCTGGGGGAGGATTCAGTTCTTCAAGGTAGTTCTTAAAATCTTTTTCTGTTGCTTCCTACACTCGTCTTTTGACTTCTTACATCTCAGATCAATTTGGCTAATTGACACGTTCTAAGAAAGTTGCCCTCCCACCTGATGCTTTAGAGTATCAGGACACAGCATGTGGCAGAGAACACATCAACCTGATCCTGCATTGCCCGGCCCTCCTGACATACAACCCGACCATGTGGCTGGTTCTGGTCAGAGTGCTGTCTGGTCAAAAGATAGGAAAGCCAGCATGTGACCTTCAGTGTCTCTTCCCAGTCAGCCTGGGTCCCTGGGTGCCCAAGTGGAGCAGAGCCCCCACAGACCTGCACTGCGTGCAGACTGAGGAAGCAATGGCCCCATGCTGCCTGAGCCCTGAGAGGCCATTGCTGTTCCTGACTAGGTCCTAGTATCATTTACCCCTATGCCTTGCCTAAAAACCTCTTCTACTCCCCCAGGGTAAAATATATTTTCCTAGATGTTCTTCTGGAATTCTCCAGTCTTCCTTTCTTATACCTGAATCTTTAACCAGCTGAAGTTTATAGTAGGTGTGGAATGATCAAAAGATGTTACTTTTTAAGTAAATGTTTTCCCATAGATCACCAATTGTCCAAAATTTAGCATTCAATTTACTTATTTGAAATGCCAAACTTGTCAAATGGTAAATCTGATGTCCCCTTGTGGAATGTCTGAATTGGTGGTGACTATACAGTTTGATAGCACAGCACTGAAGGTGTCAGTATTTGGGGAAGTTATTTACCATGTCAGCCCCTTACCCTCAAGCCAATGCCTGCCCTATGGCATTCATGACACTTAAGCATGTGCATCCAAGCTGTGTGCAGAAGAAGCAGAAACTGCAAGAAGCCAGCAGCAAGGGTCAGCACTCGAACGGACCAAAGCTTTCCTGAGGAAGGTCAGGGTGCATGCCAGACCCCCCTGAAAATCGAGAGCAGAAGACAGCAGTGACCACATGCCTCTGCCCTTGGGCAAGAGGCCATCAGACTCTAGAATCCAGCAAGACTCAAGAAGCAGAGTCTTGAAAGCAATACCCCTCATGCCGGGACAGCCCTGGGCTGTCGAGTTGGAATGCTCCAGATGAGACCTGCTGTGCTCTCTGGCACCTTCCAGACACTGACCAGCCTGTGCTCCCCCCGGGCGCCAGGCCTGGGGAGGCAGATGCAATTGCAGCCACCTGTTCTGCATCAAGGGAAGCCCCACGCCACAGCTCCGCGCACCGAGCATTGGGCGCTTCCCTCTTGGAGACTGGCTGCATCTTCTCTTGTGAGGTCGCAGCTCCTCCTGGTGAGACGGGTGGAAGAACCAGCCACCAAGGGAGACGATGGGAAGGGCAGGCAAAGCAGCGACTTCACACCTCAAGGCGCAATTCGGCCAACGTTGTCTAAATGTGTCCTCGTGTGTGAGGTTCCTTAGATTGTATTCTCTTTCCCAGATTTAAAAATCCACTTGAATTCCAGTTCAATCTGGCAGAACAAAGCCTGTATACCTTCTGCCACAAATCCCCTTAGAATGAGAAAAGAAATTTAGAAATAAGGATATAGTTCCCACCACATTGAAGACAGAGACTGGTTCTGTGACTCTGGAGACCTCGGCAGAGCGCACCACAGTGCCGCCAAGCACCGCCTGAAGAGAGCCCGGGTGCAGCCAGGCCTGCGCAGGTTCCCCCGAGGAGCCCCGGCAAGTCCTGAGCGTGGAGGGGCACAGCATGCTGCGGGGCTCAGGGCAGACCTGGACAGACCCCACCGAACAGACAGTGTGCCCAAGACACTCGCCATCGCAGGGTGACCTGCCTGGGGTTGTAACAAGAGCCATGGCCACGGAGAGGCAGGGAGCAGCCTGCCCCTGGTCACCAGCACAAAGGGAGAAGAAAACCAAGACTTGGGAGAGGGGTAGAGTCGCCCAGAGCGAGGCCTCCCAGGACAGCCACGCCTCCAGGTCACTCCATAGATTTCACTGCGGGCGGGGCTGTGGCTCAGGGTACAGCGCCTGCCTAGCAATGAGGTCCTGGGTTCCATCCCAGCACCACATACAGCTAAATAAACAAAATAAAGGTATCGTGTCCATCTACAGCTAAAAATATTTGTAAAAAAAGAGTTTCAAAAAAAATCCACCTCTACCCCTTGGCACCTACGAGAGACCAGCTGAACGGGCTCCTGCCCTCGAGGCAGGGGACGCATCCCGCCCCTCAGAGCAGCCTGAAATGTACAAAGCCAGGCTCCTGCTGCGAAGGCAGATGGGACCTGTGCTGCCAGGAGCCAGGAATGTGGCCAGCACAGCCCAGGTCCAGCCCCTCCTCAGGAGGCCTTGTGGCCCCACCTTCTCTGAACTCCATGAGCCTGGGGCCCGGTGCCCACACTGAGACTGCAGGCCTCCTCCTTCCTCTTCCTCAGTGGCAGCTCCTCCTGCCAGCAGGTTCTGGGACAGGGCTTGTGGAAGTCCCACCCTGAGGCCTGAGCCCAGTGGGCACAGCCCAGGACCCGGACAGCTAGCAGGACGACACCCAAGCCAAGTCGCTTTCCCACTGGGGCCTGTCTGTGTGGGCCTCCGGCCTCCTGGTCATCTGTCATCCCAGTGATCCAACAGAACCGCCGAGAAAGGAGAGCTACTGCCAGCTTCTGAAGTGGGATGTGATGGGATCCAAACATGAAACTAGCAAACAGGCTGAGAAAGGATCTGGGCTGGGCTGGGCGATTTGCTGGCTTGAGATCTCAGGACAGGAGGGTTCTGGAAGGTCTGAGGGCTGTTGTCAGGGAGGTTGGATTCAAACCCCAGTTCCAGGCAGCATGCCAGATTCCTCAGAGTCGCCTGCCAACAGGGATGGGAAGGCCACCTGGCTGCAGAACCTGACATGAGCATGGTGGGTCAAAGGCCTGGTTAGGCCTGGGACAAAGCCTCACTCCATGGCAGGCATCTGCTGGCATCAGTATTAGCCCAGTTTTGAGTATCTCTTTAGTCAGGTAAGTGGCATCCGTGGCAAGAGGGGCAGTGCAGAGAGAGTAGGGGAGCCCCGCCTCCCGACCTCCGGCTGGAAGCCCTGGACTGCAGGACAGAGCAGGACACAGGGCCCTGTTCTCTGCAGCCTGTCCACTGGGCCTGGCTCCCTATGCCCTGCAGGCTGGTCACCCCAGGAAGCCCAGCTGTCTGTCTGACAGGCATGGCCTTCCTGCTTGGGGAGCTGGCTTTCCTTGGCCCTGAGTAATCACAGACATGTGTCTGCACATGTCACCAGGCCAGCTATGTGACCCTGCCTTAGATTCTCATTAACCTCAGTATCAAGGACGAGACAAGAATAGACCATGCTGGACCTGAGGGGGCTGGTGACAAGGTCAGAACCTGCAGAGATGCCCTGGGCGGGTACTGGCCCCACGAGCCAGCAAGCAAGGTGTCACCACCCTGTCCTCCCAGCGAGGCGACTGTCCTGGCTGTGCCGCCGTCCTGCCTGTCGTGGGAAGCATGGAGAAGGGTGTGTGAATCAGGCCCACCCCTCCCCGCGCCTCCCCGCGCAGCTCTTAAAGCCTTCTGGCCTCCAGATGCACGTCTGCAAGCTATTTCCCTTTGTTATTTCAAGCTCTGGGGCCTTGATCTTTTGCCACTTTGGAAGAAGTGGAGAAACAAAGAGATCTAGGCTGTTGCTTAATAGCGGGCTGGCCTCGCCCGATGCCGGCCGGCATTCATCTGCCGCTCTGCTCCTCGCTGCCCAGCCAGCCTTTGATGGGAGCAAGGCCGGGATCCACTCCTCCTCCTCTTCCAGCCGCGCAGCAGGCCTCTCACGCAGAGGGGCTGGTCCGCCACAGCTGCACCCTCCTCCCCACAGTGCCTGCTGAGGTCAGTAAAGGCCAAGCCGGGCTCTCACCAAGCCCTCCAGCGCCCACACCCTGAGCAGGGTGCCGCCAGGCCCTGGGCCCACTTCACTCCCTCGAGAGGGAGGTGCAGACCATGGCCACACCAGCCAAGCTCTCCTGCAGCCTGCTGGGAGGGCACTGGAGGAGGCCTCAGGCCTGGGCAGCTGTCCACAGGTCCCAGGCTCTGAACACCATGCTGGTCCAGAGGGGATGCAGCACACACTTGCCAAGTGATGGAAATCCCAGCCCTGTCACGAGGAGCCACATGACCCTGGCAGTCCCAGTCACTCATGTACTCACCCTCGTCCATTCACAGGACCCTGCCTGCCCTCCGCTGTCCTCGCACAGCAGGGCTGCCACAGAGACTCTGAGGGAGGCAGGGCATCCCACCCCAAGGGAGGAACTGGGCAGGCTCCCCCAGCTGACACCGGGGAGAGGTTGCTCAGCAAAGGGAAAGGAACCACCAGCCCAGGTAGAGGACAGCGCCTGGCATGCCTGAAGACTCAGGATCGCAGAAACTTCCAAGAAGCAGAAAAGAAGATGTCCAAAGGCGGCTGAGGCCCAGGCCCAGTGAGGGCAACTGCTGTCCTGAGAGCCCAGGGGCCCTGCAGGGCTTCGAGCAGGGAGGGAGGAGACCTGGGAAGTGTAAAGAGGGACTGGATGGGCAGGCAGCAGCTGGTACAGAGGCCCCCACACCCATCAGTGAGGAGCTCCAGCGACAAGAGGGCAGCCCTGAGAGCTACTGGGGGGAATAATGAATCACACCCAGGCTTGGATTCCCCAGCTTGGGCAATGGCAGCACTCCCTCCAGATCAAAGTACCCAGCAGGTGTGGGAGCACCAGGGGAGGGGTGCTCTGGTTAGCCCTGATTAGGGCAAAGTGGCCAAAACAGGTGGCAGGGAGGTAGGTGCAGGTGTGCTGTGTCCAGGAGGGCACTCTGGGCCAGAGGCGGTGGGACAAGCAGCCTCCACAGAGCCTGAAACCGAGGGATCCTGGGGAACCTCCAACCCCAGAGCAGGCTGAGAGGCAGAAAGGCCAGCAAGATGCCAGGAGAGGGTCTTGGGGAACTACCGTGGAAAGGGAAGGCCCAGGACCTATGGCCACAGGTCCCCCCCCACCGAAGACACCCCCACCTTGTTCCCTGCAGTCCTGCCCCCCTCCCACAGTGCTCAGGGTGGGGTTGCACTGCCCCAGGCTGTGGCCTGCACCGTAGGACCTACACAAAATGCCTTTCCAGGTCCTTTAACTTACACCAGTGCTGCCCCTCTCAGATCAAGGGACAGAGCCCCAAGCTGGGCAGGGAAAGGCGTGGGTCAAGCTTCAGCTCTGCCTCTGGGTCAGCAGTGACCACATCTGCTCTAGGCCTACACCATTCCCCTGGGTGTTCCTACAGCAAAGCGCTTCCCCAGAGAGCTGTGCAGACAGCCCCTGAGTACAGGAGGAACTGCTCTGTGCCTTGTCAGAACATGTGGACATCAAGGGTGTTAAGGCTCAGCAGTACCCTCTCTGTGCCCTAATCATCCCACCAGTACCACCCCACCCCTACCACTGTCACCATGTCACCACCATTGTTATCACCAACATCTCACCATCACCACCACCATAGCCATCATCACCTCCACAACCTTCCATCATCACCCACCATTACCACTATCACCCTCATCACCACCAACACCTCCACTATCAGCATCAGCATCACCCCCCACTCTCACCA
>JAJEJO010001484.1:96763-177127 GCA_020662805.1 Glaucomys volans | reverse complement strand
CATCACCACATCACCACATCACCACATCATCATCACCACCATCACCACATCACCACCATCACATCACCATCATTAGCATCTCCATCAATCCCAACATCTCATCCCTACTGCCATGGTTCAGATCTTGAGTGTCCCCTAAAAAGGCTCATGTGCTGAAGGCTTGGTCCCCAGCCAGTGCTGCTGTGGGGAGGTGGTGGGACCTTTGGGGCACGGGACCTGGAGGAAGGAAGTCAGGTTACTAGGGACATGGGGGGACTTCGGCCAACCCTCTCTCTTTCTCTGGCTCCCTGGCTCTCGGGCAGTGAGGTGCTTCCTCTACCACACACCCTCACCGGGATGTGCGGCCTTGTTGTAGGGTCAAAAGAACAGATTAAAACCCCCAAACCCGAGCCAAAATAAAGCCTTCCCCCTTCTAAGTTGATTACGTCAGACCTTTTGTCACAATGATGGAAGGTTGACCAACACAACCAAGATCACCTTCCCCACCACCACGAGCACCTGCACCTGAAGCCCTGCCCCTGCCCATCTTGCCAGCGATCTCCCTGTGACAGACACAGGGCCCTCAGACTGAGCACAGCCCCTCTGTGGCAGTGCCACCAGCAGAAAGCTCTTCGCCTGCTTGCTTGCTGGTGTCCACTGTCGCTGGCTCCCCACTGCCTGCCTGTCCACAGCAGGCCTCCCGAGGCCCCTCCCACCCAGCCAGGGTCCCCGGGCGTCCCCCAGAGCTGCTCCCGACAGCTCCCACATCTTCGGTCTTTGGTCTCCTCCTGTGTCATTCTCCGCAGCTCCGCTCCAACCCCAGCTTGCTCCACCCACCTGCCCCTCAGCTTCCCCCAGGCCCCAAAGGGTCGTCCCCACCCAGCACATCGTTCCTCTGAGCACTGTGATCAAACTGCATCCCCTCCAAGCATCCGATGGCCCCTCGAGGCCACTGGGTTAACAAATCCAGTGTGGCCCTGGTTTTCCTCTTTCCGTAGTCACCATACAGACAGGGATCTTTGGAGGCCCAGCACAGCCTCAGCCACATGGCTCCTGTCCATCCCTCCACCTCCCTCTGGGAATCAGGGGAGGCAGGGAGGCCAGAGGAGCCAGGCAACCCGACCTTCTTCCCCTCCCCCTTGTGACCAGTGGGTGCCAGGCAGTGATTCTTCAAGCACAGGATACAGAGGGGGGACAGAGGCTTCTGGAGCCCCCAATCTAACTGTGTCACTTAGATTTGCACCAATCAGGCCTACCACTTTACCTCCTAAGCCTCAGTCTCCCCAGTGGTAAGTATTAAAGGAGGCAATTTGACTCCAAGCCTTGTTCCCCAAAAGGGTCTTAAGAATGGGCCCCAAGGGAGGTTGGGCTCCAAGGGAGCGGAAGGAAGAGCAGCAGGGAGCCGTGCCGAGTGGACGACTGAGGTACAGCAGGGACTGCTGGACCTGCCCGAGGTGCAGCCTTCCGTGACGCTTTGCCAAGGTGCTGCCCAACCTGAGTGCCAAGCCAGTCCTCCAGAAAGGGAAGCCAGTGAAGAGCCACCCAGGACCAGAGGAAGGACCCCCAAGAGGGGGCCATCTGCAGTGTGTGAATGGGCAGCACGCAGGGCCTGAGAGCCAGGCTCCCTCCAGGCTGCCATGAACCTCGGGCTGATGCACCTCCGGCCCGGCTCCCCATCCTCAACGGCAGGGCCGGCGCCACTGCCAGGTGTTTCCACCAGCACATGGGTGAGGACATGTGCTCACATCCCAGCAAGAGGCTCCATGGCTCCAGCAGGCCACCAGGGGCCCCACACTGCAGGTGGAGCAAGTGGCCCTGGGGTCCCCAGTCCCCCAGAACCTCCAGGTTCAAGGCACCAGCCACGGTGGGGACTGTGAGCTAACGAGAGTGGCAGGGGCCACCGGGAGTGGGAACACCTAGCTGTCCTCGTTCCCCTGGTGACGGAGGCTGGAAGGCCCTCGACTGTCAGTGGAAGAACAGCCAGAGGAGGCCTCGGGGAGAGGAGGGCAGCGCTCCCACGGCGGATGCTCCCGAGGCCGCGCTCGGTTAATGACTCCTCCCTGTAAAGATAAACAGCGGGGCGCCAGCTGCCCTCCCAGGGAAAGAAGGGGCGCCAGCTGCCCCACCGTGGCCAGGCCGGGAATGCGTGTGGGTCTCTGTGTGTGCGAGTGTGAGTCCGTGTAGGTAAGCAGCGGCGTGTGTGCGAAACAAGTTTGAGCACCAAGCGCTCTGACCCTCTGACTGCCTGGGGGCGGAAGTGCTCCAGTGAACCCGAGGCAGAGCAGGGATGGGGAAAGTCCAAGTCTAACGAGAACACACTTCCTGCCTCCTCTCGGGGACTCGACACCCTGCCAGCTGCTCTGTCGCTTCTGCAGGCTGGTGAGCCCTTAGAGGAGCCAGCCACCATCCCATCAAGGACAGCCAGGGCTATGCGTCTCCAGGGAGGCCTCGGAGCCCACCAGGGCACGTGATTCCAAGAAAACCCTCAGCCCTGCAGGGTCCACCACGGTCCTCCCGAGGCCCCACAGGAGGGGACTCCTTCCAAGGAGTCTCCTGCCGCATGGCTGGAGGGGTGAGTGAACACAGCAGAGCTCTGATGGGCGAGAACTGCAAGCAGGTGGCCAGCACCCACCGGCCTGCAACTGGACCAAGCAGATCCCCTCCCATTAGTGGGCTGCAGCTGACCCCCCAGGCCCAGGAGGAAAGGCCACCCATTCCCACACACCCTGCCCCACAGCACACTCCCCCTTCTCCACTACCACCGAAGGTGCGTAAAGGTCCAGGAGGGTGAAATCACTGGAAACGGTCAGCTCTTGACAGATGCTCAGGAAGAACCAGCTGAGGGTGTCGGAGGGGAGGAGGCCCTCCTCTGAAGCCCAAAAATGTTCATTAGTAATTATAATAACTATAAATGTAAGCAGGACAAACTCACCATCTCAGCTCCTTCTGGGCAAAAAGCTACCCCAAACGTAGTGGCATAAGCTATTTCAATATGGTCACCATTCTGCAGGGAAGGACTCAGGACAGGCACAGTGAGGACAGCTGGGCTCTGCTCTCACGTCGAGAGCCTCATTGTGCTCAGGTATCAGGGAATGAGGGCCATGGTTAACTGGAGCCATGGTGTGGCCTCATTCCCCAGGGGCATCGCTGGAGCCGTGATTAGCAAGATGGCTTCTGTTGCCACCGGTCGGTGCTGAGGATGGGAAGGCTGGAAGAGTGGGGCTGGCCCTTCTCTCTTGAGGGCTTCTCCCCGTGGCTAGCCGAGGAGTCCTCACAGCACTGTGCTTGTGGGGTGGTTGGCCCATCCGTAGTGGCTGCCACCCTGACGCCGTCCCAGGGAGCATCTGCCCAGGAGGCACACGGCACTCTGTTGCTCCAACAGCACCAGATTTAAGGGGAAAGCAGCCAAAGACCCCAGAGCTTAATCAGAATGCCCAGGAAGCCGTGGTCATTTTTAATCTGTCACATTTGTCTTTTAAAAGGAAAAAGTCGCTCACACCACGAAATAAAGCAACCTCATGCTGCATGCTCTCCAGGAAGTCAGCGAGTGAAGTGCACATGCACTCCTAGTAACCACAGGCTGATTTCATTTCCAGAATTGATAAGCCACAATGAAACCCACAAGTCTGTACGATTATCATGCACCAAAAAAATTAAAATAAAAAAGAACAATGTGTTAAAAAAATCACATGGGAAACTAGAAAATGCTTTGAGATGAAACAAAAACACAAAAAGTCAAAACTTACGGGTTGTGGCTAAAGCTGATTTAAAGGAAAATGCACAGCTACACTGCCTACATCTCAAAGAAAGAGAAGCTCAATCACTAACCCAGTCTTGTACCTTAAGACCTTGAAAAAAGAGCAAGCTACACCTAAACCAAGCAGAAAGAAGGAATTAATAAAGATTAGAGCAGAAATTAGTACAATAGAAAAAGCAAGAGAGAAAATGAATGAATCCCAAAGCTGGTACTTAGAAAAGATCAACAAAACTAACAAACCTTTTGGCTGCATTTTCTTCCAAGGAAAAAAGAAATGAGGTAGGAACAGTAGAGTGAAGTGGACACACGCTCCCTTGTTCATATGTGAGCACACGACCCGCATAATTCCACACCACACACAGCCACAGAAATGAAGTCATACTCCAGTGTGGGTGGTATGTCAGAATACATTCTACTGTCACGTATGACTAAAAAGAGCAAATAAAAAAATTTTAAAGACTTTAACACACACATACAAAAAGAAATGAATCAATTACTGAAATCAGAAATGAAAGAAGGGACATCACTGTGGACATGAAGGAATAAAAACATTATAAAGGAATACTATGTGTGATTATGCAACAACCAATTACATGAATTGGGTGAAATGGACAAATCCCTAAAAGATAGGGTGTTAACACTGACTCAAGAAGACATCCTGAATAGAACAATAACAAGTGAAAGGATTGAGGCAGTAACCAAAAATTTACCCCCAAAGAAAAGTCCAAGACCACTGAATCCTACCAAACATTTAAAGAATCAATATCAATCCAAAATCTTCCAAAAAATAGAAAAGGAAGGAACACTTCTGAACTCATTCTATGAGGCCAGTATTACCCTGATACAAAACCATAAAAAGAAATCACAAGAAAAGAAAAGTAGGGACCAATATCTCATATGAACATGGACATGAAAAATCATCAGTAAAATACTATCAATCTAATTTGCAACTTGTATGTGCACCATAGCCAAGGGTAATTTTCCCCAGGACTGCAAGTTTGGTTCAACATCTGCAAATCAATTAATATAATATCAAAAGAAGGAAAAGTAAATGTCATATAATCATTTCATTAGATGCAGAAAAAAACTTTTGACAAAATTCACCCATTTTCATGATAAAATACTTTACTCAACAAATTAAGAATAGTAGAAACTTCCTCAACTTGATAAAGGGCATTCACAGAGATCAACAGCTCAGTGCACACTCACTGTGCAGAATGGATGCTCTCCCCCAGACCAGGAGATGGCAGGCGGGCACTCTGACCCCTGTTCCACATCACACCAGGGATTCTACCAGAGGAATCAGGCAAGAAAAATAAATAAAAGGCATCAAGACTGGAGACGAAGAACTAAAAATACTTCTTTCCATAGATGACGTGATCTTGTGTGTAGAACATCATAAGAAATCCACTGAAAAGCTAAGAAACAGGAGCAGCAGTGGTGGGGGCTAGAGCACACAGGAGGCTCACAGCCCAGGTCCTCAGGTGAACACAGCACAGGAGCCAGGAGCCCAGCAGGGACGGGAGGGAGTGCCATTATACTCACCACCCAGAGTGTTCTTGTCATCGTGGGGAAGACCACGAATGTGTATGCAGAAGTGAGGGAAAAGGACTGAGCCTTCCAAAACAAATTTAGCGCCCAGATGGGAACCAAGAGCAGTCCTACTCCAGCTTTCCTGGGCAGGCCCGGCACCCCAAGGACCCCACTTCCATGCAGAGCACGCGAGGTGCCTGGCAAACAAGTTGAGAGCCAGTGCTGGTGAATGAGGAGATGGACACGATCCCTGCCCTAAGGCGCCTTGTCCAGTCACCTGCCATCTGCCACTACGAGCTTGTGGACTGCTCTGATGCCGAATACCCTGAACTGTCCACATACCACCTAATAGAGAACAAAGACTCTGGATTACTTGCCCCAACTTTGCCCTCTTTCAGCAGGAAGCAGCTTGGAGATGTTGCCACCCATTTCTCCATAGAAGTGGATTGTAGCAGTTGACAGAGGAGAAATGTGTGCCAGTGGACTTCATGCTTGAATGTAGCCCTTGCTGCTCCGCCACTGAGACTGATTTCTAACACAGACCTGTCTATCTCTTCTCTGTCCCTGCTCCTCCCTAATCTTGTCCCCTTCCTAAACTTAGAAGAAACAGGATCACCTTTCCTTCCCATCCTAGGCAGAGCTGCCTGTCCCTGGGCACAGGAAAGAAGTCATCCAGACTCTGGGGATGGCACCAGAGGATCTCAGCAATGACTGTCTCCTAAATTAACAAGTGAATTACAACTTCAACAAACAACATGTGGAACGCAGCCTTTGAATCACCTCTTTTACAAGCGGATGGGCAGAATCACGGCCTCTTGGACAGGAGTCCTGTGTGTTTCTCCTTTGCTCGCAAAGCAAGAAATCTTCTTCTTCCTTTTTATCATAAACAACTAAGAAACAATTCCATGCCTAATGGCATCAGAAAGAATGAAATATTTTGGAATAAATTCAATGAAGGAAGGAGAAACTTACGCTGAAAACAATGAAAAAAGTGCTGAAATAAATTAAAGAAGATAAAAAACACTGGAACGTCATTTCACATTCATGGATTGGAAACAGCACAGTTAGATGACAGTCAGTGTGATCCCCATCAGAATCCAAGCTGATCTCATTGTAGAATTTGGAAATCTAATTCTAAAATTCATATGGGATTGCAAGGGACCCAGAATAACTAAACAATGTATTTTTAAAAGAACAAAGTAGGAGGACTCACATTTCCTGGTTTCAAAACTACAATAATCAAAGCAATGTGGCACTGGCAAATGACAGACATGCAGATCAATGGGCTAGAACTGAGAGTCCCGACACAGAACCACACGTCTGTGCTGAGCTGATTGTGGCAAGGGTACCAAGACCGTCCAATGGGGAAAGAGAAGTCTTTTCAACAAATGGTACTGGGACAACTGAATAGCCACGTGCAGAACAGTGAAGTTGGACCCTTGCTTCATACGATGTATAAAAATGAACTACGAGCAACAAAAAGAAAAGTAGACAATTACACTTCATCAGAATTAAAACCTGTTGTACTTCAAAGGACACCATCAAGGAGGTGAGGCGACCCACTGGAGGAGAGGAGAAGTCTACAAACCATCTGTCTGCTAAGGGACTTTGTGTCAGTCAGCCTCTGTCACTACAGCAAAACCTGAGACCACCAAGTCTTAAAGAGGGTCTCGGTTTTGGAGCTCCAGGCTGTGATGCTTGATCCTGTTGCATTTGGGCCTGCGAGGTGGCACGTCATGGTAGGAGTACGTGGGGGGAAGCTGTCACCTCGTGTGGGGAAGTGAAAGAGAGGAAGAGGAAACGACAGGGACCAAGGTCCACCTTGGGGCACATTCCCACTGACCTGAGGAGCTGCACCAGGCCCCACCTCCTCGACTTCCTCCCACTCCCAGCAGCACCACATGGGAGCAGGCCTTTAGGGTCTCTGGGCACACTGAAGATCTAAATGATAGCAGATTCATTTCCAGAAAATATTTTTAAGACCCTTACAATTCAATAATAAAAAATCAAAAACCATTTAAAAATAGACAAATAAGATTGATAGACATCTTTCCACAGAAGATAAACCAGTGACTAATAAGCACATGAAAAGATATTCAACATCATTTGTCATCAGAAAAATGAAAACAGAAACCACAGGGGGTGCCACTTTACACCCACTAGGACTGTTCAGTCAAAAGGCAGATAATCGTAAGTGTTGGCAAGGATGTGGAGGGATCCGAATACTTGCCCACTGCCAGGAGCACATAGACTGCTGCAGTCTCATTAGAAAGCATTCCGGAAGTTTCTCAAATGATTAAACACAGAATTAGCACATGACCCAGCAAGTCCATCCTAGGTAGATGTGTGTACCAAAAATAAATAAAAATGTGTGTTCACCCAAAAACTTGTACACAAATGTTGATATCAGCATTACTCCTAATAGCCAAAGGATGGAGACAAACCAAAAGTCCATCAACTTAAAAACAGACAAACAAATGTGGTACATCCATAAAAAGGAATGAAGTACTGAGACCTGCTCACGTGTGGGTGGGCCTTTAGAAGGTGTGCTAAGCAAAGGAAGCCAGATACAAAAGGCCACATATGACACAGTTCCATTATGCAAAGTGTCAGAACGGGAGACTGTAGCGGCAGAAAGCAGGTTGGTGGTCACTCAGGCAGGCAGCAGGGAGGTGACAGCTAAGGGGGATGAAGGTGCTCTGGGTTTAATTGTGATGGTCAGACAATTCCGAATATACAAAAGGCATGTAACTGGATCATTCCTGTCGGTGAGACTTAGTCCACTGCAGCTTATAGACCTCAGAAATGCACCTTTCATAATTCTGGCAAATTCAGAATCAAGGCGTCAACAGGCTTGGTATCTATGAGATCCTGTCTTCTGGGTCTTTTGTTCTAATTTTAATTTTCAGATCTAACTTAGTTTAGATTCTGCTGTGATTCAGGCTGTGTATTTTGGTGTCCTCTGAGCACCTACCTTCCACCAGGCCAGCTGCTCTGCCATCTTGGTACCTGTCCTCCACACCCTCGGCCTCCTGCTCCTCTCAGCTGCCTGGGGTTTTGTTGAGACGTATGGACAGAGGACAGTGGTGGGGAGGACAGCCTCCTGGCCTTTGCCCACAGCTTGGTGACACGGCTCTACCTCACCTGCAGAAGACACCCTGGCACAGGCCTGGTGCGGGCTGGGCAGAGCGGTCCCTCCTCTGTCCCTTGGTGTCTGAGTGCTGATGTGAGCTGCCTCCCACTGGGATGTTTCCTTGTGGGTCTCAACTTCCCATTAGGGCTCCCCCCAAAGATGAACAGGGACTTCTGCATCAGGCATTCACCTCCCCACCTCCACATTTGCCCTGTTCAGAGTCCCAACCCTGACCTGTACAAGAATCCTGCGGGGTGTGGGAGTCCTAAACCAAGATGCCATCTCAACAGGCTGAATAGGAACCTGTGGGGTTTTCTGGGGTCCCATGGCCATGGACAGTGGCTGAGGACCCCAGACAGAGATTGCTGAAGGAAGGAGTCTTCTGGTTCAAGTCAACATGGCAGTAGGGAGCTCAGAGGGCCACAGGCTCATCACCTGCCCCTGGACATCCCAGCAACAACTGAAGCTGAGGCCCCAGCAACCAAGACCACCACAGAGGCACTGCCCTTCCTGCCAGTCCCCCGCAGCCTGGAACCTGGCTCTCACAGCGGCACATGGCCCGCAAGTGCACAGGTGTGCCCATGCCCCACCAGCCCCCAAGGGCATCAGTGCGGCTGCACTGGGGTCCACTCCTGCCTGTTGTACTGTCCCCTGTGGCTAGGGAAATGCCAGCACAGACTTGGTGGCTTCATCCCTCACAGTTCTGGATACCCAAGTGCAGGACCAAGGCTGACCCCTCCCTCAGGAGCCCAGGGAGGATCCTCATGCCTCCCCACTGACCAGGGCCCTGCCTGAGCCGCGACACTGGCTCCAGGGTCCGGTCGGTTCACACCGCCTTCTCTGTGTGCCTGTGTCCCCGTCTCTTATGAGGACATCTGTGGCTGGATTCTGGGTTCACCCTGGCCTGTGCGGAACTGTTCTGCCAGCACTCCCCAGGCAACCCCTCGTGGGGTCCTCCTCACTGCTGTCCTGTCTGATTGTGGCCAGGAACTTGAGGCCCTCTGGGCCTGAGCTTGTCATCCACAGCCTGGTCCCACAGCCTCAAGGTCAGCGTGATACAGCTCATCCCGCTGCTTCCAATGGAGAGAGATAGAAAACCAGTGTGGAGGGCCACACCTCCCTCTTCAGGCTGGGAGGATGCAGCTGTCACCTCAGGGCTGGCATTTGGAGGTAAGAGTGCTGCGGATGGGACCACAGGCTCAGGGGCTCGCCCGTGCCAGGGACGGGGCAGAAGGTCTTCTCCCCTGCTGCAGAGAGCCTGTCCTCGGGTCGCACAGGCTCCTCGCAGAGGCTGAGGCTGAGGCTGAGGCTCACAGGCCCTCACATTCAGCAGGTCCTGCAGAAATCCTCACGAGTGCCAACGCCCAGAGTGATGATAAGACACCAGGGAGCACCAGGTGCAGGGAGCGGGGCTTCACACCGCCAGCACTTCCTGCCCATGACACCTCATGTCACACACACCGAGGACAAGGCCTCGGGCTCACTCATAGGCTCGGTTTGGTCACAGTGCCTGCACACGGCAGCAAGCCTCCCCCAGGGTCTCTCGATCAGTCCCCGCGGCGCACGTGGAAGCTACAGTTTGGAGAGGATTTTTATTTTTAATAACTCCACCCTTTTTTTTCCTTTGGTACCAGGGGTTGAACCCAGGGGGGCTTTACCAACAAGCTACATCCTCGTCCTTTTTATTTTACTTGAGACAGGGTCTCACTAAGTTGCTGAGACTGGCTTCCAACTGCAACCCTCCTGCCTCAGCCTTCTGTAACTGGGATCACAGGCACGCACCACCACGCCTGCCTAACACCTTCACCCATTTTGCAGTTAAGGTACAAAGCTCATTTTATTATACAGAGAAAGAGAGTGGGGGACAGAGGCAGTCATGTAACGACAGCTTCCAGAACCTTCTGGGTGTGAGCCCACTCCAGCAGGGAGGGCCAGGTGGTTCAGGAGCCACAGGTGAGCACAGCCTCTGCTGCTGCCTGGAGCCAGGGTGTCACTCACCTCAGACACACCCGAAGCCTGCCCAGCTGTGCTCCCCGGAACTAAGAGGAGGGACTCGCTGCTCCCACCAGAGGGGGTTGAACAGAGACCCCCTAAGAGGCCGCATGTCAGAGGTCAAGTTCAGGGGTGCAGTGCCCAGCTCTATGCACTCCCCAGCTGGGGACCTTGCTGTGACTGAAGCCACTTTTCTCATGGAAAACTGGGGACCTGGGCCCAAGCAGCCAAGTGGCTGAGTGACACAGCCAGTTTCTGTGACGACCACACCCTCACCACTGGTCAGTGGAGGTGCATCTGTGAAAGAGCTGAGCCACCTGAGCAGGCACCGAGGCGAGCTCCTGCCAAAGGGAGGAGCCTCGAAGGCGTTCCTGCGCCCTCAGCACAGGGATGCCCAGGGCTGATGTCACTCACTCATAAGGACAGAGAAAGTTGGAAGCAGCGACAGTGTATGCACACATACACTGACCTGGCAGACCCAAGGGAGTGGGGTGCTGCCCAGACCCAGGGCAGCCACAGGGCAACCCAGCCAGCCCCCTGGGAGACCCTGACGCTGCAGGCGCCAGGCCCCTGGCCATCTCTGGAGGTTGGGAAGAGACACAAACAGAGAGTGTGGTCGCAGTCTGCACCAAAACAGGGCGTCTCCACACCCCGCCTCCGGGCTCTGCTCATTGGAGAGGGCACCGTGCTGCCCACAGGGCCGCCAGCACCCCTCACACTCCAACTGCTGGGCCAGGCCCACCCTCCAGGCTGAAGGCTGCAAGTCACAGCCCGGAAACAAAGACCTGAAGCACTGCCACATCGGGAGTGCCCAGAGCAGCCCGAACCCCCGAGCACCCCAGGGCGGCCAGTCCAACACAGCAGCCAGTCCAGTTCAGACCTCAGACAAACAGCAAGTCACGTTTCCGAGTGTGTCCCACATAGTGTTGGACACAGACAGTGCTACAAGTCGTCACTCACCTGGCGTCTAAACTTGACTGCACCTCCTATGTTGTCATTTGTCACACAGCCACTTGATCTCCCAAGACCATGTGTACACGCGCACACACAGCTTGAGATGGACCCTTGGTGTCTTCATCTCAGACCTCAGCAGACAGTCAAGGACACCAAGAACAGGTGGAGGAAGTCTGAGTTTCAGCTTAAAGGGACCCAGTGAATGCCCCTCACAGCCACTCAGGGCAGCCACGCAGACTCCCCCCGCGATGGCTGGGACAGAGGGCTCCCAGAGGAAGTCCTGAGAGGTTCCAGGGAGAAACAAGCATCAGAATGATGTGGAGACTTCTCAACCACAGGGACAGCAGCCGTGTCATTCCAATTCCGAGCAATCCCCAGGAACATGATTCCCACCCAACCTGGAACCCAAAGTTCAACCTCTAAAGGAATTTCCAGAACTGTGAGATCTTTCAAGACCCTACCTGGGCAGGTTTTCACTGTCGGGCTCCAGGAGAGCACCTCCAAGAAGAGAGGAGAGCAAGTGTGTGCAAAGAGCTTTCCATAACCAGGGCAGACGGAAATCCAGACGACGATCGTAACAGGAGCACTTCTGTTCTACGTGGCTCAGGGACGTCACAACAGCCACGCGGGAATGCTGGAGCTCAGGGAATGTGTGAGTGTCAGTCAGCTTTTCTCTGCTGCCACCAAAAAGATCTGGCAACAGCAGTCAGGAGAGAAGTTTCTCTGGGGCTCACTGTTTCAGAGTCTCAGTCCACAGAGAGCCAACTCCACTCCTTGGGGCTGGAGGTGAGGCAGAGGCTCACAGCTGAGGATGTGGTGGAAGAAAACGGCTCAGGACAGATGCTCAGGAAGCAGAGGAGAGTTCTGCTCACGAGGACCAAATATCAACCCCAAGGCACGCCCGCAGTGACCCACCTCCTCCAGCCACACCCCCCTGCCTGCAGCCACCACCCAGGTAATCCCCACGGGGAGTCAGTTCACTGACTGGGTGAGGCTCTCATAACCCAGTCACTTCGTCTCTAAACTCTCTACCTTGCCTTACACATGAGCTTGCGGGGGACACCTCATGTCTAAGCCATAACAGTGAGAGAGGCAGAGAGAGGAGGAGGCGAGGACAGAGGTGAGAGAGAGGCAGAGAGGAGGAGGCGAGGACAGAGGTGAGTAAAGGAGTGAAGGGAGCTGGAACCCTCCACGAGGCAAAGTCAGCAGATGTCCCTGTCAGCCCATTTTCTATTGCTATAACACAGCACTGAAACTGGATGCTTTATAAAGAAAAGAGGTTTATGTAGCTCACAGTTCTGGAGGTTCAAGAGCATGGCCCCGGTGTGCGCTGTGGTGAAGGTTCTGTGACGGGGCATCACAATGGAGGAGACGTGCATAGGAGACCCAACCGTGAAGCAGAAGCCAGAGACAGGGAGGCCGCCTGCCTCTGTCTGTGACAGGTCACTCCAGTGCAAACCAACTGGGGCCAGGAGGGGCATCAGCCTTTGCAAGGGTAGCGCCCCAAGGGTCTCCTTCGCACTAAGCCCCGCCTCTTAAAGGTCCCAAGGCCTCTTCACGGAGCCACGCTGGGGACCAGGCTTCCAGCACACGAACCTTGGAGCACAAATCACATACAATCCAAGAGCAACGCCCAAAGTGGAGAATCAGGAAATGGGAGAGCAGGTGTGTGCCAGTGATGTCCAGGTAAACCCACAGTGACCGGCGGGAAGAGCCGGAGATGCTGCCCGCGAGCCGGGGGTAAGAGAGCTTCTTGAAGCTCCATTTGCCTGTGTGAATCTTCACATTCTCTGCATGTGGCACTGATAAAAAGAGTGAATAAAATAAAGGTCTAAAAAATCCAGGTGAGGGTCTGGCTACAGACACCTCAGCAGCTGGTCCTGGAGGCCCAGGCTGCGAACAGCAAGCCTGGGAGGGAGGGCGGTCATGCTGGGGGGCCGTCGGCCCTGAGACAGCGCCTGTGCCTCAGACCGCCCAGGCCCCCAACAGTGCCCGTTCTGTGTGTTGGGCACAGGGGGCTTCACACCAAGCCCCCATGCCCTGCCTCTTTAACTGGGCTGCCTCCCACAGGCTCCCCTTTGGTGGACACACGGGACCCCTGCACTCACTCGCTGTCACTGCTATGACAAGCTGCCATGAGTCTGGTGGAATAAAACAGTACCGATTGTTTACGTGACCATCAGGGCCGAGCATCCGCATTTACACAGCCAGCCCCCTCTCGCTGGGCTGGAGTCAGGGCGTCCGAGGGGCCGGCTCTTCGGAAGGCTCCAAGAGCCCTCCCCTCGCCTCCCAGTTCTGAAGTGGCACCTCCCTCATGGCAATCTCCTGTCCCAAGATGCTTGACCTAGTCACATCTGCAAAGACCCTCGCTGCAGTCTGCGTGTTTGTGACCCTGAAACTCAGAGAGGGAACGCTAAGCCCACACGTGGGCGCTGCAGAGCCTTGGGGAGTGGACCAGCATGCTCAGGCGGCCCCAGGGTTCAAGGGAGCGGCCTCAACCTCCCCATGAGAGGACAGTGGGAAGGTGCCAGCTGTGAACCGGGAAGAGGCCCTCGCCAGAGGCCAGATGAACCATCTTGGACATCCAGCCCCCAGGACCATGAGCAGTGGATGTCCGTGGCTCACGAACCCCAGCTGATGGCATTTACACAGCAGCCCCCATGGACTGGGACACTCTCTGTCACTCTGGGGTCTGAGGATGAGGATGGGAGCGTTGTTGAGACCACTACCGAGCCCACACAGTCTGGCAGTAGGAGCAGGGCCACTCGGAGTAAGAGGACAGAGTGATACCGGGAGGGGCCACGAACAAGGGGCTGCAGGCATCTTCTAGGAGACAGATTAGCAAGGGAAAGCACTCCCTCAGAGCCGAGAAGGCTCTGCTGGGCTTCTGACCCCAGAACAAAGGGAATAAAGATGTGCTGCTGTGAGCCACTAGAGTTGGGTAACTTGGAAGCAGCCACTGGAAACTCTGGCAGCGTTGGGGACACAGCCATAGGGCAGGGAGACCGAGAACAGAAGCCCAGGAGAGATGCTGGGCAGGCACCATGGGCAGCTCGTTCCTGAATTCAGGGACCACTGGTTCCTCTGGCACAGAACAAGGTCTGTGCACTTGTCCTCGTACCCGGGTGCTCTGGGGGTCCAAGCCTCGCGGCCATCTGACAACATGCTGAAGACCAGCTCTGGAGGTCGGAGTGTTGGTGTGGCCAGGTGCTGCCCACAGAAGCTGTAGGCAGGCGGCTCTGGGCAGTCTTGGCCAACTTGCTATCTGGGTCTCTCGAGTCATTTGAGATGGCTGAAGGTCACTGGGTCACAGCAGGGTTGACAAGTGTTCCTCAGGGAAGCAAGGCCCGGGCAGCACCACTGTGGAGGCCCTGCCGGCCGAGCCTCCACAGGTCTGCAGAGGTGGAGGTGGACACCCCAAGGCATGCCGGGGGCATTTCACACCATCTCAGCAGCACTCTTAGGACTCAGCCTGTGAGTCAAGTCGAGGGGCTGCAGTTGGAGAAAGAATTACGACTTGTGACTTTGGAAAGCGAGAAGCAGCCCAGGCTCCCCCCGCCAGGAGACACTGAGTGGGAAGTTCAGGGTGGATTTCAACTGCAAAGACCAAGGTGATTTAGAAGGTAAAACATTCGCGTTTGTGTCAGATTTCCACACCTTCCCCCTCCGATCCTGACTGCCCTGCTTCCCCCGCTGCAGGTTCCCCGGTGGCCTTGGGGGCTCCTGTCTTCAGGCCGGATCCCCAGAGGCTCCCACTCGGGCGACAGAGCCCTTCATCAGGCGGGGCTGGCGGGCAGGCCCCCGGGGCAGAAAGGCACTTCCTGACTGGCCTGGGCCTGTGCAGGATCCAGTGGACACACTGTCACCATTGTGTGGCCCGCCTGCTGGCCAGGGGCCAGCCTCACCCCAGCACTCACATAGTTTTCAAATCCTACCATTTCTGCACGGGGTTTGGTAGCTTTCCGCTGATGATGTACTTAATTTCACCACTATATTGAGTTTGAATGAACTGAAAGGTAAACACCAATCTCTAACAAGGCCTGGCCCTGGCCGCGTACAGGTGTTTCCCATCTGCGCTTCCCTCCTGCATTCACTGCCGCTCCACGCCATTGTCCCCTCCAGAAGCCTAGAGGCTTTCGAACTGCTTTGTGATACCCGCAGGCCCTTGAGTCCACTTGCCCACCCCTCGGGACAGCTCCTCCTTGCCTCTTTCAAATGCAGACTTAGCAGAAGGGTTCCTCAGGACATGCCTGAATCTCCTCTGAGGTAGGAGTCTGCCGCCATCAAGCCTCCTCGGCCCATGGTGATGACAAGCAGGACCATCTGCACAGAGGGGTGAGAACTGCACCTGCACCCTGGTAACGAGAGGACAGCAGCACAGACTGCAATGACCCTCAGGCAGCTCTGCGCCCTGGCCTGATGGCTGAGGAGGCGGGCTGCTTCAGGCCATGGAAGTGTGCCTCGAAGGGAGGGGTCTGCTTTCCAGGGCTGCAGAACTGAGCCACTGGTCACAGGCGCAGCAGGTGACCTGCACTGGGTGGTCACACCTTGTGTCACCACCTTGAGACTCTACGGAGTCCAGTGGGACCAGGCAGCCACCCTGCAGCAGCCTCCCACCTGCAGGGACGCTCTGCCCGGCTCCAGCACTGTGGGAGCAGGCCCCGCACACCCCTCCGCACCACTGACGCCAAGGCACGGGGAGGCCCCGGATGCTGGGGGACCCACACTCAAATGACAAGAAATAGAAAAGAAAAAAGAAAACCCAGGACAGGGACAGGCCAGAGAGAAACCACAGGAACAGCTTTGCTTCTGCTTTGGTCCAGGGACTGAGATTTCGTTTTTCACTGAGCCTTGCAATTACACAGCCAGCTAGCCACCAACCCTGGATGCATCCTGGGCGCCTCGAACGCACCTCTGTTGGGCAGGTACCTCAGGAACCATGATCTACTGCAGTCAGGACTTTGAGACAGGGAGGCAGTGGGTGGAGGGTCAAGCAAGGAGGCTGGTGCAAAGGGCCAGGTGGGCGGTGTGGAGGCTGCACGAGTCTCTCCTTGCCAGCGGGGTGTGTAGCTCCCCCCAAGGAGCACCCCATCATCCAGGGCCACTGCACCCCCAAGAAGGAAGAAGCACTGGTCCCTGGGTGGGCCCTGTGGATAGGTCGTGTGAGCCCCTCCACAGAGCTGGGGAAGAGGACGCATCGGGTCCACAGGGTCTCTAGGCGGGTGGGGAACAGGCTTGCAGCTCCCTCTTTGTATTTTCTGTATGTACCAAATTCTCTACAATGAAAGGCACTGCAACAGCCAGCAGGAAACCTGACCCCACACGCGAGCGCGGGAGCGGCAGAATGCACAGGCACGGCACAGGTGGTGCGCACACTCTCCACCATGTGCTCCGGACTGGCACGGGCTCTCCCGCCGCTCGGGCGGGTGAGCACTGAAGTGGAGCCAGACGCAGGCACTCATGCTGCAGTGGGTCATCAGGCCACCTGTGCACCTCTTCAGGCAGCGACAGGCTGCGTTCAGAACGAGGGCTGGGAAGAGAATCAGCACAACAGAAGCAAGTCAACTGGCGTGACAGGAAACCCACCTCTGGGCCACCAGGGGAAGCCCTTGGGGACGCGGCATGGCCCATGGCCAGGGACCTCCTGTCAGCAACTCAGCATGGCTCTGGTTGGGGAATGGTCAGACATCCTGCCTAGAGTCCCTGCGCCTAGAAACAGCTCAGAGCATCCGGGCAGGCCCCACTCCAGGACATGCTCTACCCTGCCTGGCCAGCCTCTGCTCCAGGAGCCTCCCCCAGGAACTGGGAAGACCCTCCCGGAAGCCCAAAAGCCCTTCACAGACCACCACTTCCTGCTCCATCTCTGAGCCTCCAGCCCTGTGTCTCCATCAGCAGCACCATCTAGGACGGAATGAGGCACAGGTAGTCATGGGTGACGTGAGAGGTCAGAGTGGGGCTGATGCCAGGTCCTGCCCATCATGCAAGAGTGTTCTCACCCTCTGCCCCGGTTTCCTCACCCAGAAAGCAGATGAGAGACTCCCAGCTTCCCAGGCTTGCACCTGAAGACCTGGCCCGCACACAGCCTGCTCCCCTCCACCTGCACACGCACCTGTGTGGGCGCGCACACACACGCACACACCCTCCCAGCAAGCAACGCACACCCGCACACCGATCCACTCGTTTTTCTTACAAAGCCCAGACAATGGCCTTACCCATCATAAGCAAGAAAGAGATAGGCATTAGATAAATAAATGACGATAGCCTCTTCCCAGGGTTATCTGCTCCTTCCGTAATCCCCGGAGGCCTTGCATTACATGTCTTGCATTACACCTGCACCCTTACTGATCTGAACCCACACAGGCTCCGTGGTCTCCTTCCAAGCACTCTAACAGGAGAGGCAGCCTGAGGCTGGAAGTCCAAGGTCAGAGTCACACCCCTTCCACCCTGAGCATGCCGGGAAAGAACGACCCACGGTAGCCAGCATGAACCAGGACTGAGAAGGGCGCCTCCAACACGCTCAGCGTGGGCAGGCTGCAGCCCAGCCTTCCTCACAGCCTTTTCAATTTTCTTGGTCCAAAAAAATAAATAAAGTGGCTAATATGAAACTACAAATGAGATCAATATAAAGATATTTTTAAAAGTTCACTTTGCTCTGACTGGGACTCCAATAAATATCCGTTAAATAAAAACAGCCCCAGAACATTTCATTAAGCATCAGAGTCCTTTAAATTCCTGGTCAGAGCCAGCCTGCGAACAGAATGGGACCAAAGGACCTCGAGAGCGTCCACTGGGCAGGCAGTGCTGGCGGTCACAGGGCCCTTTGTGTGGCTGCACACATTTCAGCCTCGGGAGGAGAAAGCACATTGGCCAAGGGTCATTATCACCTTGGCCCGTGATTCATGCCACTGCTTCCCGGGAGGGGTCGTTGAGCCCCAGCTCCGGCTCCTTCCGACCTGTGGCGGGCTGGCTGCATTCCCGCCAGCTGGGCTGTTCATAAAGCACAAACGCCTCATTCACCAGGCCCTGGGGGCCTTTGGAGGCCGCAGCTCCCCCTCCCAGCCCAGCCACCCCCCACCCCAGGTGAGCCGGCCCAGGGGTCTGCAGTGGGCCAGGGCTGGGGAGCCCTACACATCCAGACCAAGTCAGAGGAAACCTCGGGCCAGCCCTGCAGGACCCGCACCTCCGGAAGAAGAGCGAAACCATCCCCATTCCAGGGCGTGCCACAGCACACCCAGGAGCCAGCTCCCTGTCCTTACAGTGTGTCCCAGCTGTGCTGACGCACCTGCGTCAGAGCCAGGCCAGCCTCTCAAAGCCAGGCACAGCATGAAGAAAAGAGATTTTCTTCCTGGTGAGGTTTGCAGGAGAGCCATGCTCTAGAAGGATGGCTCACTAAAAATATATGCAAGTCAGAATACAGGCGGCCAAGGACGCGGCGTTAGCTGTGGGGCTGCCCCTGGCCTTAGGTAGAAAGCAGCAATCTCAGACATGGTCACCACATGCTGATGGTCACAACGAGCATTCGGACATCTGCCCACACAGCAGGAGGTGGTGTGGCTGGGCCTTGGGGACCCGTGCAGGGTCCAGCACATACATGCCTGATGCTGCCAGGCCCTCCCTCCCAGCCTCCGTCACTAATTCCACCCAGTTCCCTCTCTCCTTGAAGGTCAAAGAGAGATCATTTTCTTCCTGAGACTTGCTGCCTGGAGCCATCGGGATGATCAGAACCCTCCTCTGGGAACCTAGAGCTTCATGGCGAGGGACTTGCAATGTCACTGTGGGCTGTGGGGCTGCCGAACTTCACGTTCTGCTAAAAGATGGCCACTGCAGAGGCAGGGGACAGCACTCCAGGCAGGAGGGAGGGGGTCGGGTTCTCTGCCTCCCTTAGCTTGTCAGGGGCTGCGGGTTACCACCATCCAGGAAGGGACACGTGGAGGACCTTCAGCGCCTCCTGGAGGGCTTCTCTCTTCAGACTGGCATCGAGGATACAGTGGTCAGCCATACGCTCCAGTGCTGGATCTGAAACCCCACATCTTTACACTAGCCTGCTGCTGCCCATCATCGGGTTGCGCCTGGTACTCTGCAGGGCAGCAGCACCCAGCATCCTAGTACCTCAACAGAGCCAGTGACCCAGCACCCCCTTTCCTCTCAGTGGTCGCGCACAGGGAGTCTCATCCTCAGCTTCTCGGCCAGCCAAGTCTTCCTCGCCAACGCCTCAAGGTTCCCAGGACCCCCTCCCACCATCCCTGCCTGGGCCTGCAGCAGCCCCTCCCCTCATGTCCTCAGACACGGGTGCAGATGGCAAGGGACCAGGGAGTGTGGGGATCACGCCATCCTGAGCAGTCCCCTTCGTCCCCAGTCCCAGTGCTGGGACTCCGCTTCTCTAGTTACTCTATTGTCAGTGAGATGGTTCACACATCCTCCCTGTAAGCTCTGGGCCACCCAGAGCCTCGCGCCACCTCCCCTGGAGCAGCAGAAAGCCAGTCTCAAACCCAGTCTGGGTACTGACAATCCAAAGACATTCTGTGCACAAGAAAAGGCACTCTGCCTCCCTGTCCAAGTCCTGAAAAGAAGGAAACCCGCCTCGGGCTTAGTGGCGCATGCGGGTAATCCCAGCGGTTCGGGAGGCTGAGGCAGGAGGATTGTGCGTTCAAAGCCAGACTCAGCACAGGCAAGACGCTAAGCAACTCAGTGAGACCCTGTCTCTAAATAAAACACAAAATAGGGCTGGGGATGTGGCTCAGTGGCCGGGTGCCCCTGAGTTCAATCTCCAGTTCCAAAAAATTTTAAAAACTTTTTAAAAAAAAAGAAGGAAACCTGGCTGACAGCAGCGTGGAGGGAGCCCCTTGCCGCCCAATCTTGAAGACCCAGCTCTTCACCCACTTCTTCAGGCATACACGGGCAGAGGAGTCCAGAACAGTGAGGACGTTGTGGGGGACGGGCAGCGCTGTCGGCAGAGTGGAATTACAAGGTCTTCAGGCAATTGTCCTTTTTCCCTAGATCTGTAGTTTTTTAGTAACAGGTGTGGGGAAAAATGGAAGTAGCTGGAATATAGTGCAAATCTGCTTTTGTTCAGCTTGAAAAGAAAAGGAGCAGAGAGGGGAAAGGAGGCAGAAGAGAACGCGTTTCTGCGTAATACAGCCTGGTTCTCTGGCCTACGGATTGGGGTCCCTTCGCACCTGGAACAGTGGTGGGACAGGACCCAGGAGGTGCTCTGTGCCGTGCTGAAGAGGAGGTCAGTTTTCCCTGAGCAGCCCAGGCCACAGAGAAGCTCACTGGCCGTGCAGTGCTGTCACATGTGACCTTGACCTCCCTGTGACACCAGACCACAGAGAACCCTACTGTGTGGACAACAACCCAGAGATGGTGCCTCCTAAGATGATCACAGAGGCGGCCACGAGAAGGGAGTCTGGGAAACAGCCAGGCATGTGGTGTGTCCAAGAAGGGTGGAGGGAGGGACTGCCGTGGGGCATGCAGGCGCACGGCTCCTCAGACCTCACAGCACGCTGCCCGTGGGACAGCTGTGAGCAGGGCAGAGAGAGCCGCTCCTCAGCCTGCAGAGCAGAAGCCCCAAGCACTGCAGCGTCCCCCTCCCAGGGCTCCGGAGCCAGAGGGGCTTCCAACTCAAGGGCTGACGCTGGGCAGTGGAAACCAGAGCAGAATGAGGGGGAACCGGTGGCTCCAGTGCTGACTCAAAGAAGCACACAGGCTGTGGTGGCTCCTTCCTTGGCAGCCACTTTCCTGGAGGAGGTGAACGTACAGAACTTCGCAGGAAATTTGGATTCAAATACCTAAACAGACATTTATGAGTAAAAGATGACTTTACTATTCAGTCTTATCCAAGTGGTCCCTGAGTTCTTCCTACTGAACTCTGATTTTCCCTTTTTTTTTTCCTGGAACTGGAGATTGAACTCAGGGGCACTCGGCCACTGAGCCACATCCCCAGCCATATTTTGTATTTTATTTAGAGACAGGGTCTCACTAAGATGCTAAGGGCCTTGCCCATGCTGAGACTGGCTTTGAACCTGCGATCCTCCTGCCTCAGCCTCCCAAGCCACTGGGATTACAGGCATGTGCCACCACACCCAGCTTGATTTTCCTTATTACCTAAAGGGACTTAGGTGAACTGGCTCCAGGAAGAGGAAATAGACATAGTAGAAACAGGAATTTCTCCTGATAAGTACAACTAAAAGCCCCGACAAGTAAAACTAAAAACACTCACAAACACCCATCAAACTGCAGAGAAGAAGACCAGCAAGGGACCTCAGGGCCCACCCTGCTCAGGGCGGGATCCTCGGCTTTTCAGACTTAGGGACAGAGAAGCCTGCCCACAGTGGGCACAGACCAAAGAAGACCCAATAAAAGCCTGCCCTCTGTCACCAGATAGAAGAGGGGCAGCTTCCCAGGACAGCTCTGCCCGAGAAACCCACCCTTACCCCACAGCAGGGCCACAGGAGCCCGGCTCCACCCTCCGCACTGGCCAGGCCCACCTCCCCCTACCACCACCGTGGAAAGGAGACCTGGGGCTATCAGTAGATGGGGCTGCCGAGGGCTCAAGACTCCTGGGTCCAGAGGGGGCTTCCATGTGCGTGTTCCACCATGCCCATTTCCACGTTGGCCTTATCAGATAGAGTGATGCCCTGATATCCGCTTCTAAGAGGCAGAAATGAGCGTTATCTGGAAACATGGCTGAGGAACCATGTACCCAGATCGGCCATCACGCACAAGCGCGATGACCTGCCTCGGCCAGGCCGGGCAAGCAGCAAGGGCAGCCAGGTGGAGGTCTGCAGCACAGGAGGCCAGGACTTTCCACTGGCAGGCTCACTCGCTGCTGGGGGTTGAGGGGTTCTTCAGTTTTCGGGCTGTTGATTCCTTGGAGAGGACCCAGGGCAATTGAGGGGTCTCTCATGGAGCCCCTGGAGAGCGCCCGGGTTAGGGTGCCTCCCGTCCCCTGACAGACTCAAGACGAGGACCCACCTAGGCCCCAGCACAAGCTCAGGGCAGCCTGCAGGTTGGCAGATAGGGGCTTGCTTCCACCTACAAATGCCCGCTCCAGAGAAGGGGGTTCTGCATCACAGACAGCAGATGTGGGTCGCCACCAGCCTGGGGCTTCCTGAGGACCTGGCCACATCCTCAGTGCATGGCACACACCAGGCCATGGGACTACCTATGGTCAGGGTCAGTGACTGTACAGGGACAAGGAGGAGGAGGAAATAAAGAGGGCTCAAGTATCCTGAAGGTCAGACGGGCCGCAGAGCCAGGGCGTCATGAGCCACCTAGCCACTGACATTGACCAGATGTGTCAGTCTTTCCGCAGCGTGGGAATTGATTGAGGGACAGTAAAGTCACAAGTTACGCCACTTTCCTCCGCTTGAATTCACACGGTATACTCACGGTCCACTCGGTGTGGTGACCCAGGCAACCACAGGTCTTCTGTTCGTCCTGACACAATGACTATTGTCTGGAGCGCTCAGGCCTCCATCCACTTCACACAGTTACATGCACATGCTACACATGCATGTATTTCTACATGCTAAGGAAGGGTTCGGGGGCTACAGGCTTCAAGGCGCCTCCCAGGAACCAGGCAGAGAGCAGATACAAAGAGCCGCTGCCAGCGGTCAGATAAGACTAAGGACCGGCCAGAGGAGCCAAAGACGCTCTTCAGGGCGCACAGCTGTCCAGGGTGGGGTCCTGTTCCAGGCAGCTTCACACTGGGCCTCCTCAGGCAGGGCGTGGCTGGGCTGCAGCCCAGGGAGTCAGGAGTCCCCACTGTGGTGATCCTCAGGGCAGGGCTCAGACACGGGACCAGGTGACAAGGGCAGGTTTTGTTAGTGTGACTACTTTATCTGTCAGCATGGCCTCGTGATCGTGCTGGGTGCGGGGTTATAATTTGGTTGGTTGGTTGGTTGGTTGGTTGGTTGGTTAAGTGACTTGGTTTGGTTTGGTTTGGTGCTAGGGTTGAATCCAAGGGCACTTAACCACCGAGTCACAGTGGGGTTTTTATTAGCATTATTATTATGAGACAGTGTCTTGCCAAGTTACTTAGGGCCTCACTAAGTTTTCTGAGGCTGGCCTCAAACTTGCAATCTTCCTGCTTCAGCCTCCTGAGTCCCTGGGATTACAGGCATGTACCACTGCGTCCAGCATGTCCTCTAGTTTTATTGGAGGTTGCAGAGAAGTTTCCAGAGAGTCCTGCCCAGGTTCAGGTCCTGACTTTTCACTGACAACAGGATGACATCAGACTTTCAAGTCCCCGAAGCCATGACCACTCTCGGTCACTTTGGCCCCCGCTGACCAGCTCTAATTGGAACCTACCCTTATAGACTTTGTGGTCAAGGGAATCATCCTCATCTCCCTGGGTTCTGGATCTGGTCTGGGAAAGGGCTACTGACCCCTCAGGACACCTGTGTTCCTCCTATGGCAGTTTTCTCGGGCCTGCATGCCTCCTGCAGGTAACAGGTGGTTTGCTGAGGAATGGAGCATATTCTGTCCACTGAGGCCAGGCAGGGCTGCCGGCAAACTGCTTTTTGGAAAATAAAGCTTGTGGTGGTCAGCACAGCGGGTCATTTTACAGAATCAGTCCCTTACCCTCAGGTTCCCTCCACTCACATTTGCTTGTCCCCCACAGGATTAAATCAGAAGCACGTGGAACATGGGGGCATCAATCCCACACCAGGAAATCAGGCCCATGAGCTTATTGTTATTATTACGACTATTATTTTGGTGCCAGGGATTGGACCCAGGGACACTTTACCATGGAGCCACATTCTCAGCTTCTGTTTTGAGACAGGTTCTTGCTAAGTTGCCTGGAGTCTCGCTGCGTTGCTGAGGCAGCCTCAAACTTGCAATCCTCCCGAGTCGCTGGGATGACAGGCACGCCCAATGCACCCAGCCCTGTGAGCCTATTGAACACACACACCACCAAATGGAACAACCCCTCACCAAGACCCATGAAAAGAGGAGCACCGGAGACTGTCCGCAGCACCTGGCTCCTTCCCCGCTCGCTCGTTACCAAGCCTCGTTCAGAAAATGCACCACAGCAACGAACCTGTTTCTGCCTTGGGCTTCAGCCCGGCGCTTCTCCTGTCTGCGACACCATGCATGGCCCACTGCAGGCTGACACTAAAACGGCCATCCCTCCAGACCCTGGCCCAGAACCAGCTCCCCCGGGCAGCTCTGGGCCCAAGCAAGTCACTCCAGTGGCTCTGCATTTGTGTCTGCTCTCTCCCTGGTCTCAGCTGGGCCTGCTGAACCTGTGGCCACCTTAACCCTTTGCGTGACTTGAGGTTACAGACCTAATGGTTCAGGGGCCCACCCCCCAACCAAAGCTCATGTGTGACACAATGTAAAAATTTTCCCAGTGAGATGACTGGATTGTGAGAGCTGTAACCAAATTGGTGCCTCGATTCACTGGAATGGACTAGCGGGGCGGCGCCTGCAGGCAGGTGGGTGTGGCAAGGAGGTGGTCACTGGGCACTGCTGGGAGCTGGGGATGTGCCTTTGGGGTTTACATCCTGTGCCTGGTGAGTGGGGCGCTCTGCTGTCTGCCGCCACGTCCTGAGCTGCCTCCCTCCTCCACACCCTTCTGCCCTGATGCGATGCCCCACCAGGCCCAGAGCTGGGAGTCGACCCAGCATGGACTGAACCTCTAAGCTGAGAGCCACTGTGAACTTCCTCCTCTGCGCTCTTGTCAGGTCTCGTGGTGGCAGTGGCAAAGAGCTAACTAAAATGCAGATATTAGTAATTAAATTGGAATGAAGAACCCGGGACAGCCCAGCTGATGACCCTCAGGTGACCTGCGAGTATTAGGTGAATTGCAGCTGCGGGAAATGATGCAGCTTGTAAATTTATTGCTTTTCAATAAAATGACATTGTGGAAAGACAAGGTGTGTTGATGGCCTGCTCGATCATGACAGGGGTCCTTAAAAGAGAAAGGAGAGGGAGACCTGGACAGAGAAGGAGGCACAGGAGGGGCACCGTGGGCTGCTGGCAGCTCCAGGCGCTGCAGAGGGGCCTAGGCCCAGCCCTCCGTCCGAGCCTCACTTGGACCAAAACTCCCTTGTGGACTTGTGCCTTCCACAACTTGGGCAGAATAAATCTCTGTTGTTTTAAGTTACCTAGTGAGTGGTGATTTGCTGTGGCAGCCACAGGAAGCTAGCCAAGTACTGAGCACTTCCTCTGGGTGCAGGGTGAAGGGACAGTGCTCTCCTGCCCTCCTGGACTTTCAGCTCAGTGACCAGCAGAAAGATAATGGAAGTGTCTCACTAGGCTGGACCACACGCCTGTGGGGTCAGGCTCCTGTAGTGATGTCAGTGTTCTGGGGCCTGAGGACCCTGTGAGATCCTGAGCCTCATAATGAGGTGACCTTTGGATGCTAAGATTTTTCCAGAAAAAGCTAGAAGGCTGGGATTGAGGAGGGTGGATGGATGGCTGCCTGTACAAAGGCCACAGTTTCCGTTTCAAGCTTAGTGATATCACCCGGGGGAGTTCTGGAGCAGCCTGCAGCCGCGCTCCACCAACATGCCTTGGGGGGCTGTTGGCTTGGGAGCCCCCTCCCTCCCTCTGCACCACTTCCCACACACTCCAGAGCCTTTCCTAAAGTAGCTTCTAATTAGCTTCACCTTCAGCCTACCTGGCCAGAGGCTGGAGGTGGAGTCCACATTCTTACAAAGTGCTTAGAATTGTTCATAAGCAGGAGAAGCCGCCCCTGGATCACAGGCTGAGCGGGTATCATGTCCTGGCAGCCGTAAGTCTTGACGTCTCCTCCAGACCCCCACCTCCAGTCCCGAGCAGGCCACTCCCCTCAGAAAGTCCTGGAGCAAAGGCCAGAGTAACTGACTGCTGGTCCTCTGGTGCCCTCAGCCCACATGGCTCCTGTCACAGGCCATGCTCAAGTGGACCTCACCAGGGCCTCAGAGACCATGAAGGTTACTGACCACGTTCAAGGGAGTGTTGATCTCCACTGTGCCGGCTTCCCTCTGGCAGGGCCTGGCCCCAGCGGTGATGTTTAGAACTGCCCTGTCTCCTTTCAAAGGAAAAATGCACCAATTGCTCATAGCATCCGCTGGAGGAATTCCTCTGATCCAGCCCTGGGAGGCGTGCAGATGCTGGAGACCTGGAATTCTCCCATTGCGGTGACTAGCGTGCATCTCTGTGGACCGGTGGGGGTGGGGATAAAAGACTGAAGAGCCAAGTAGGCATGCAGACTTCCTTCCAAAGACTTTGAGCATGCTGCTTTGGGGGACCACAGGCTTGGGCTGCTGGGTGTCGAGAGTCCGCTCCCTGCACTTCACAGCCTGAAGCAACCTGCTTGCTCTGAACAAATTCTCCAAGTGTCTCAGACCCCTTCAAGGGCACAGGGAGATGCGAGGGACAAAAAGGAAGCCATTGGAGTGGTCCTTGCCCAGTGCTGTGCTATGGGCAGAGGCCAGAAGGCACCAGCAGCCCAGAGAGCAACCACAGCCCAGGGAAGCTGAGTAGGCCTGACTCTGCACCGTGCCCACTCCTGTTCCCACCGAGGCTCCTTGGCTGATGTGGTGGGCCGCTCCAGGCCGTGCAGAGCAGTGTGCCCAGCCCTGGGCTACCCCCTCCTGAGTGCAAGTGCTGAGGCAGAACAACTCGGTCCCTTCCCTGGGCGAGTGGATGACCACCAGACGCTGGGCATGCAGAACCGACCAGGAGGAGTGACCCTGCGCACAGCACAATCACGAGGCACACGCTGACGGATAAAGTAGCCACGCTAAGGAAACATGACCGCCTGGGAGCTCACAGAATTAAACCAGAGGCACAAGGATGCACGGGTGTCTCCACCCACATCAGAGAAACCAGGCCCTGAGCTCATCAGACACAGCAGACCCCCTGAAGATGCAGCACCCTGGCCTGAGGCAGGAAAAGGAGGACCCTCCCAAGACCGGGCATGGCGGACCCTGCCCCTGTCACCTGGTCCTGTGTCTGAGCCCTGCCCGTGAGGATTACTCACAGTGCAGCCCAGCCATGCCCTGCCTGAGGAGGCCCAGTGTGAAGCTGCCTGGAAGAGCTGTGCGCACTGAAGAACGTCTTTGGCTCCTCTGGCCGGTCCTTAGTCTTATCTGACCACTGGCAGCAGCTCTTTGTATCTGCTCTCTGCCTGGCTCCTGGGAGGCGCCTTGAAGCCTGTAGCCCCCGAACCCTTCCTTAGCATGTAGAAATACATGCATGTGTAGCATGTGCATGTAACTATGTGAAGTGGATGGAGGCCTGAGCGCTCCAGACAATAGTCATTGTGTCAGGACGAACAGAAGACCTGTGGCTGCCTGGGTCACCACACCGAGTGGACTATGAGTATACCGTGTGACTTCAAGCTGAGGAAAGTGGTGGAGCTTGTGACTTTACTGTTCCTCAATCAGTTCCCACGCTGTGGAAAGACTGGTCTACACTAGCACAGCTTGCAGATGACACCCACCCTTGTCCTGCATGACCGCACCTTAACTTATTTTTATCTGCAAAGATCCTGTTCCCAGAGAAGGCCACACGCACAGGAAAGCCAGGCAGTACTTCAGCACCTCCTTTTGGAGGGCACCACTCCACCCACCCAGGAGGCCTGAAGGCACCTTCCCAGCGCCCTGGCTCCCTGGGCTCGGCTAGGCCTGTGTGGCAAGCCTTTCTGAGCAGGAGGTGTGAGTCTGGAGAGCAGGGGCCACCTGAGGGGCCGGTCAGGGCCTCCCTGAGTCACCAGCCCCCACACCTGGACTCCGTTATGACCTATCCAGGACACAGGACCAGCCGCTGTGGTGGGAGTACACACAGGGGGCTGGCCTGCCTGGGGGGTGGGGGGCGGGTGGCTCCCAAGCAGTGGGTAGAGATGGTGCGTGGTGTGTGGTGTAGGCTGTGGGTGGTCCATGGCGTGGCATGACTGGTGTGTGGTATGTGTGGTGGAGGAGAGGTGGGTGTGCGTGTCTGTGGGGTGGTGAGTGGTGCGTGTGTGCTACATGGTGGTGTGGGTGTAGGGTGTGGGGTGGTGCGGTATGTGTGGTGGGCTGTGCGGAGTCACTCTGTCAGTGTGTCACGTGTGGCGGGTGCTGTGTGGCGTGTGGAGTGGGGCGCGGGTGCCGGTGTGACAGTGGAAATCCTCCTGCTGTGTCCTCCAGAGACTTTGCAGGCCAGGCGCCCTGGGCTTGGAGAGGAAGCCCTCCGCAAGCCAGGGGAGACGGCGCTGATTTCCCGGCCACCAGGGGCAGGAGGAGCCCTCTCAGGAGTGGTCAGTGCTAACTGGCCGGGCGGCGGCCACAGGGCAGCGCAGGGGGTGGGTGCAGCGCGCTGGCTCTCTGCGTCCTGGGGCTGCGGGTGCAGGAGCAGCAGGCCTCAGGCGGCTCCTGAGGGCGTGTGCCAGGCTGCCAGGTGCCAGCTCCTCACTGGGTCCTTGTCGGCCACTCTGTGTGCACAGAGACAGCGTCTGCTGCTGCTTCCCTAATTCAGCCTCTGACTCCATGATGGGCCACCCTCGTGACTTCACGCAGCCTCAGTCACCACTCAAGACCCCTTCACCAAGTTTATCACACAGGGCTGGAGGCTGCCATGTGTGAACCGGGGCGGCCCCATCAGCCTGTAACGAGGGGATCTGGGACACCAAGGCCAAGGCGTCCCCCCTGACCTGAGCAACCCAGGTGCGAGATGGTGAGGCTACAGGGGGCTGTCCAGGGCCAGCGCCAATGGGAAGCCCCGAGGAGCCTCTCTGCTCCGTCAGGCCCAGCGTGCTCACAAGGGTGTGCAGAGAGCCCCTACAGGAACACGCCACTCCCTCGCAGAGTCCCCGGGCATGGTACCCTGTGTTGAGGCAAAGGAGGCTTCCCGAGAGATCACACGCAGACCCAAGGAAGTCGGAGCTAAGAGAGCTCCAGGCAAGGCCCAGGGACCAGGGAGCTCATGGACCTGTCCTGGGATGAGGATGCACAGATGCACCATCCAGCAGCCACAGGGTGCCAGGCGTCCATTCCTTCCCCTGGGGGCAGTGTGGGGCAGCCTGCAGCTCCACTGGGGCTCACTCCTCACAGCACACTGAAAATACAGAGGCCCCTGAGGAAGCCCCCGAGGAGGTCACCTCCCTTCACAGGGGTGGCATGGGGCTCTCCCCTTGGCTGACCTCCATCAAGGCTCAGTCCCAGCAAGGCTGGCAGGGCTCTGTCTCAGTGACACGTCCCTGCACAGCCTCGGCCTCTCGTCTTCAGAGCCTGTGTCACAAAAGGTGGACCAAACTGTATTCTGCTTGTGAAACCAGTTCATGATCGTTCTCACCAGCCTGGAAAAGCCCACGATTCACCCCCAATGTGGCCCTCTGCCTTTGAAGAGGATTCCAGAAGCAGCAGCCAACCACCAGGGTCTCCCGGGTTCCTGGGTCTCTCTTCACAAGCCTGGTGGCCACAGCTCTGCTTCGCAGTCCTAAGCTCAAAGGGGCAGCGGTGGCCCTGTTCGCTTCAAGCGCAGCACGTTTATTTGCCGTGGGATTCCGCGTCACTGAGAGCTAAAATGACTGCATCCACATGGCATTTGTTTAAACAGAACGTCACTCACGTTTCACTGGGGGCTTCCTTTTAACTGAGTGACTGGACCACCACCTGCCAGGTTCCTCTTCTGTAGTTACTGCTGTTTCCTGCTCCCTGAGCACAGCTTGGATTTCATTAGAAGGCGTCAGGTGCCGTGAAAGGGGATTTCAGTGTTGAGTAAGGGTTAGAAGATGGTCTATAGTATGTTAGTTACGTCAACTGTAACCATTTAATGCCTCTGAGCCTCGATGTTCCCATCTGTGAAATGGAGACAATAACTCTGCTAATCACCTCACAGGCTATTGATATAAAACGCTGAAACCATCCAACAATGCTCTGTGAAGGGCACAACATGGCTGGGACAAGTGGTCTGGAATCATTACGTGAATCTGCTTCTGGCACGACAGAATAGGTTGTATCAGACCAAATTCCCTGCCAAAAACAACAGGAAACACCGGACAAAACGCAGAGATCACAGGAAGATCCACCTGCACTGCAGTGAGCCTGCTGCTATGTGCTGCGTTCACCCCGCAGGTATTTGAGACTCTACTTGAGAGAACGAGAAACCAAGCAGAAAGTGGCTACTGTGGATGAGAGAAGTGAAGCAGACCTCATCGCCCTCACAGGGCTAAGAGGAAAAAGGCCATCCACCAGTTGCAGTTCAAGGCCATCCAGCCAGCCAGGGGCTGAGAACCTTAGGGAACAAGAGGAATGCATGGAACTGAGCCAAACTCTGCACTACTCTCTCCCAAGCTGAGGGCTGGTCTGCAGTGTAGCCCAGAGGCTGGCAAGCCCTGGAGAAAGCAGAAGTCAAGTGTCTGAAAAGCCAAGCAGAGCTGGGGCAGGCTCACTCTGCTGTGGGGAAAGTAGAGCTGAGGGGCACCAAAGAGCAGTCATTATGAATAGGGATGGTCCAAAAATAGGTGTGGCCTTACAAGACTGAAAATGACTTCAGTCAGCTCACTGAGTGCTTTCACTAAAATGATCTGCCTCTAATCTAACGGCCTGTCAAAAGCAAAAGTAAACTTTCTCTAGAGGAAGATAACAGCAGTCAGAGGTGCAACGATTTACAATCACAATGTTCAGCATTCCATCAAAAATTACCAGACACACTGGATATAAAACCAAGAGGGAAAAGTCACAAGAGAAAACTATTGTGAAAACAATTTGAATGTCCAGCAACTATAGAATCAATACACAAACTGTGATATATTAATATAATGAGTTGTTACATAACTACAAAAAAAACTCCTATGGAGAACACATGAATGAATCTTCTAAGATAATGTTGAGCAAACAGATACAAAAGTGCATGTTCATAGCAAATTCAAATACAGATTAAACTAATCCATAATAATATATATTTTTAAAAATTGGTTATCTTTAAGGTAAATACCAAATGCAAGGGACATGAGGGACACTTTTGGATGCTAGTAATTTCAATTATCTTGATCTAGGTGATAATTATTTGGATATAGAGATAGATGTGTGTGTGTAACAATTCATCAGGCTTAAAAAACACTTGGGATTGTCTACTTCACTATACATAAGTTATACCTCACTGAGAAAAGAATAAAAGAATCTATTGTAAATAAATAGAACTCAATAAATGACTCTCAAAGAAGATTAAACATAACCAGGCCAATCTGGAATATAAACCACTCCATGCATAACAAGAGCAGAAGTCGAGCCCTTGTCCCAACACCATCTGCTTCCTTGCTACCATTTTCTATCTCATCAGTCCCCAAGTTCAGAAGAATGGTTCTGATGTCAGCCCCTCTACATCCCCTCCATCACCACAGTCCAAACTGCCAGGGTCAACACTGGACTCCAGCAATAACAAACCTGTCAGCTCCCAATGGCAAGGTCAGCTCCTGGCACCAGAGTGCTCTTTCCAAAGTGCAGTTCCCACTGCGACCGCTGTGACCACACTACTTAAACTCCTCACAGTGCCGACCTGGCCCAGTGGATGCTCCGTGGCCTCCCTTGATCCTCTGCATCCAGCCTCACTGCCCTCCTCCACTGAACCCTCGAGGTGAGGGTGCCCTTTTCCCATCACCCTCTGCAGAGGCTGCCCTCAGACCCGCCTCTTTAAGCAAACAACTCAGTCATCAGCCAAGTGTGGCTTCCCAAGGAGAGCCCTCTCACCTGACTCGGATGCACGGTCAACTACACAGCATGCTTTGCCAGGGCCTCAGTTGGTAAGAGCTGAGCCTGCTCCTCACACAGGACCGAACACTCAGGTACTCAATAAATACTTGCTGAGTGAGCAAATGAAACAAGCATGAGCAGCGGACGTTCTAGGTCTCCCTCCACAGAGGAAGAGACAGAGGCCCAGAAGCAAAGACAAAAGGTCAAGGCCTCAGAGCTGGGGGCAAGTCTCTCACTGAAAAGGAAGAGGAAGCTCAATTCACAGCTGATTAATGGAGAGAAATAAAACACCTAACTCTAAAAATCAAGGTACAAGGCCCAGTGAGAAATGAAGTGCGAGGGCTGGCAGGGCCTGCCTCCTCCATTCCTCCCCTGCCGCTCCTTCTCTTCTCTCCCTCAGTCCTTTCCTCTGTGCCTGCATTCAGTAGCTTGTGTGCAGATCTTTAAATACTTCCCAAGGAAGCAGCCTGAACAGTCTTTCCCACAGATTTGAAAATTCCTTGCAATAAAAATGTCAAGGGTGAAATAAGACAATGCATTTTCTCAGCTCTACATCAGGCCAAATTACATATTAAAGGGCCAACATTTGAACAATAAAACTCAGAATGAGGGTCACCTTCAGCTTGCTGGAACCCTGGTTAATGCTGGGATTACAGGCTCGGGGCTGGAGTGAGAGTTGTCGTTCTCCAGGGCTTTCCAGACACGAGGCACAAATCCACTTGGCCTCCTCCCACCTCCCCCCACCAGAGCCCATGGAGGCCCTGGAGAGGCGGTGACAAACTCTCCCTAAGGTCGATTACTGGAAGACCAGAATCGAAAGCCTTCCTGGAGCCTACCCTGGGTCCCCCCCACCAGAGGACACAGTCCTAGGGCCTGCCTCTCTCCCAAAGGGCACACAGGACAGTCCTCACCCTCTGCCCCAGCACCAAGCTGCACTTCATTTTTCTGCTGATGAGCAACACACCCTTCTCCAGGGCCTTTCCTAAGTGAGGAGACAGAGCACAATCCCTGAGAGCCTCTGACCACATGGAATCCACTCAGGATCCAGGAAACCACAGAGGCACAGCATCCTCCCTGGTCCAACCTGGAACAAGTTAGCCCCAGAGGCTGACAGGCTGGAGCAAGCCTGTCCTCAAGACACCCCATGACAGGCCAGTGTCAGGGAGTCTCAGATTCCTGTAGAGCTGGGTGACACCAGAGCTGATTTCAACTTCAAGGGCCTTGGGGGAAGCATAGATTCCGAGGGTTGACCCTGACAGGGCTGCAGCCATTTGGTTGCTGACCCTCCGATCCTACCTGCTCCTCCGATCCTGACTACTGGACCCGAACTCCCCCTAGTGGCCTGAGCAAGTGTAACTTCCCTAATCCTGGATGTCTCCCTTCTCACCCTGTTTCCCATCACAGACAAGAACGGGGAATGTCAAAGATGATTAGTCATCCTCCGGAAATTATCAGTGTTTCCTCCTTGACAGGACCCAGAGCAGAGATGACCTACCCGAGGCAGAGGCCCTGCTGGCACCAGACCCAAAACTCTAGAGGCCTCCCAGCAGGTTCCCTGCTCACAGGACAACGATCTTCAGAGTGTTGTGGTCATGCTTCAAGAGTCTACAGGGTCAACCACTGGACCCAGCCCAGGAGCCTCTACCCCGTGACCTTGCCCATCCAGCTCTATAAACCTACTACTATCCTATTTTCTGTGGAGATTAAAGATAGTGCCTTGCCACAACCAGCGCGACCAAACTCTCAGGTCCGGCGAGGGGCGAAGGGGGATTGGAAAATAAAGATTCACAACCACAGATCTTGAAGATGAAGCTGGGATCAGGTGGAGCCTGCTCTGTGATGGAGATGCAGATCTATAGAGTCACGCCAGCAATCTTTATTTATATATGTCTCACTCTCAGGTTAAAGACTACAACTATTGTTCTTTGTATTCAGGAAAGTTACAGAGACTAGGACATCTGTGTAGCTTCTCCACAGTTTCAATCCACAGTTGCAAAGAGCAAGATTAGGAGTTGTGTGTAGCTCTCAAGAAAGTCCACTGGTTAAACTCACTGTGAAGAGGCAGGAACCTGGGAAGCGGAGCTGGTGAAATATTGTGGCTATCTAACATAAGAGTTCCTTCCTTCCCAGGAGCTGTGGCCTGAGATCAAGGTCAGAGCTGGTAGGACTCTTACAGAGCCTCCTCATGCAGGGCACTGCAGCAGCTGAGCATCCTGTGCCCTTTCATTCCCAGGCACCAGGCATGCCACAATCCATGAGGTCATCAGAGATCCCCCAATCTCAGTCACTGCTCACCCATTCTCTGTCACTGCTTTCCACAATGCTTGAAACCTAAGGCAACACTGGGAGTAGGGCTTCCTATGAGATGGCTTCTTCTGAGCTCAGGTAAAGAAAAGCAGTCCCTCCACCCGCAACCAGGGTGGCATCAAGGTCCATGCAGGCCTGAACTCCCCCTCTGCAATGCACTCCATCCACTGGGTGTCAAAAGAGACTGAGAGGGGAACTGGATTTGCACCTCTCCTGACATCTCCTGCTCAGATAATCAGGCATCAGAGGAAGCCTGCTAAAACAGAAAGAGTCAGGGAAGATCCAAATGTCCAGGCGACAACTGAAAATCATTCATCACACCAAGAAATAGGAACATCTCGGTTTGAATGAGAAAAGACAGTAAAAGGATACCCATATCAAGATGACACACACTGGAATTATATGATGAGGATTTTAAGGCAGTCATCATTAAAATGCTTCATAAAGGAATTGAAAACACATTGGAAATAAATTAAGAACCAGAAAGTGTCAACAAAGAATCAGAAGATATAAAAAAGAAACAAATGGAAACATTACAAGTGAAAAACACAACTATCAAAATAAAGATGAAAACTTACTGGACATGCTCCACAACAGGATGGGGAAGGCAGAGGGAAAGAATCAACGAACTAGAAGACCAAACAACATCAATTACCCAGTCTGAACAGCAGAAAAACAGTCTGGAAAAGTGGACAGAGCCTCAGGGACCTGTGAGATCGTAACAAAAGATACAACATTCATGTCCTCTGACTTCTGGAAGAGAAGAGAAAGAGGGAGGGACGAAAAAAGTGCTCAAAGGAAAAATGGCTGAAATTTCCCAAATTGGGGCATGGGGGGAACTATAGATTCAAGAAGCTGAGGAAAAGCCTGGCAGGATAATCCACACCTCCATCCCCCCATGCCAAAAAAAACCCAAAAATGCACCGAGACAGAGCCTAGAACTAAGGACAAAGAAAAATATCTTGAAAGCATCACAACAGAAATGTCACTTTACCTATAAGAAAGCTGACAGCAGATTTCTCATCAGAAACCATGAAGGCCAGAGGAAGAGGCACAATATTTTTCAAGTGCTAAAAGGAGAGAACTCTCAGTGAAGATATCCTTCAAAGATGAAAAGGAAGTCAGGGCACTCACAGAGGAAGGAAAACCACAAATTTGTCACCAGTCAGCCTATCCTGAAAAAATGGCTAGAGGGAGGAAAAGAAATGAGAAAAAGGAGAATCCTGGAAGGTCAGGAAGGAAAAAGAGCAGCAGAAAGGATAAAAATATCAACATGCAAATACGACTAGCCAGGCTTGAGGGACACATTTCACTAAACACTCGTTTTCCAAGTCACTGCAACGTTTCCATTGGCAGATACATGAAGGGCGAGCACCAGGGAAATTGCTGATTCTCTTCAGATTGTTTGAAAAAGCCAATTTAAAAGAGGTTCATTCAGATTTCATAAAGAAAAAAATCAATATCTCCCTGGTCATTTTGTTTCTTTTTTAAAATAATCAACATCTTTATAAGTCAAGTTTCCCACAGAAAACATTACATATTCATAAAAACTCTAATTTCATTTTCAAGTTTATTCCAAATAGAGCTGCCACATTAAACAAATGAAAATATAGGAGGCTCAAACTTAAGTATTGAAGAGGAATAGTTAAAATTATTCACTGTTTATCTAACATTCAACGTTAAGTGGGTCCCTGTGTGCAGGCTGGCCCCCCTCTAGGAGTCACAAGACCAGTAGCTGTGGGACAGGAGCTCTTCCCATCCGCGCACACAGCTCTTCAGATCCTCATCACCCAAGAGCCTGCAGGGACCCTCCCATGTCGGACTCATCAGTCCTGCACAATTAACAGAAGTCCTTCCCCAGAAGTGACCCATTTCCTTGGCGCACTGATTGGAATGCATATGTCCCGGTGCTGTGTGCTGGAACCTAAGCCCTCCTGTGATAGGATTAGAGGAGGATCTCTAAGAGGCAATTAAGTCATGAAGGCTCCACCCTCATGAAATGCTTTATGCCTTCTAAAAGGGCTTGAGGGAACTAGCCAGGCCCTTTATCCCTGTGTCCCTTCTACCCATGAGGACACAGTATGCAAGGACCCAACACAGAAGCAGAGACTTGGTCCTCACCAGAAACCAAACCTGCTGGTACTTTGATCTTGGACTTCCTCCAGAACTGCAGGAAACAAATTTCTATTGTTTTTAAATTACCCAATCTCAGGTATTTTGTCACAGTGACAAAGATAGATTAAGACACGTGAATAAGGATGTCAATGGGTGAAGTTGGGTCAAACTTAACTGGTCCTAGTGGACTCGGAGAGGAAAGCTATGTCCAGCAGAGGCAGCCAGGGTGTCCACAGGCAGAACCCAGCACATCTCTGCAGTGCCCACTGAGCTCCACGTGCTCACTGGGTACCCGCTCCAGCTCCTCAAGGCGAGAGAATCCTCACTCTGACCCTTACAACAAATGCGTAGGCTGGGGCAGGCCCTAGGTCACAGGCCTTAATCACAGGCCTTGGGAACACTGCGGGGAGACACCTCTCAGCCAGAGGGGAGGGAAGTCTGAAAGCCACACAGGCACCTAAAGAGGGCAACCCCTAGAGACAGGGGGTTCCCAGTACAGCATGTGGCTAGGGGGACAGAGGGGACACCTACCATCTGTCAGTTGCAGTTACCAGAGCCATGGATCAGGAAGTGGGAGCGAGTGGACTTGGCAGCACTCATCCGTGAAGCTTTTCAAGGTCTTGCATGTTGACAGAAGTTTTCTCTCACACACCTGGAATTCCAATTGGGTTTTACAAGTCATGAAACTCGAGCTTTGCAGTGGAACAGGACCTCTCCTGGCTCAGCCCCGTGGTCCCCAGAGCAGCCCTGGAGCCCAGAGCTCACCACATCTTGGCTTGGGGCCACCACCACTCCTTTAAAAACAGCATGGACAGCCTACTTGGGATTTCAAAACCATAAATGCACAGTTTCCAAGCACCCCTTCCCATGGCTGCTGGGTGTGAAGCCCAAGAGCTGGAAAGGGAGGAAGTGACCTCTGGGCGTCACAGGCAGCCCAGGGCAGGATGGTGGCACATGGGGCTCTGCAGTCAATCCCCCAGTCACTTTGACATGCAGAACCAGCCTGTGGAGAGCAGACTGAAAGTGCCAAGCAAAGGGAGATGACAGTTACCTCCTGCATTAGTCAAGTTTTTGTCACTGTGACCAAAATACCTGGCAAGAACAATTTAAAGGAGGAAAGATTCATTTTGGTTCAGTTTTCAGAACTTCAGCCCATGATTAGCTGGCTCTGAGGCTGAAATCATGGCGGAAGCATGTGATGGAGGCAAGCTGCTGAGTTCACGGCAGCTGGGAAGTGGAGAGGGAGGGAGAGGGACCAGGGATAAGATAGAGTCCCCAAGCGCATGCTCCCAGTGCTACTTCATCCAAACATGCCTCACCTACCTACAGTGCCCACCTCAACCCAGTAGTCCATTCAAATTGTTAAACCATCAAATGAACTGATCCATTGATGAGGTCGGAGTCCTCATGATCCGGTCATTCCCAAGAGTCCCACCTCTGAACACTGCTGCACTGGGGACCAAGTCTTCCACACATGAGCTTTTGGGGAGTGTTCCAAATCCAAACCATAATACCTCCATTCTTCCAGAAGCAGGGAGTGGAGGTCTCCCCCTCTTCGAGGCTCAGTATCCCTTACCCAAAGTGCTTGGAACCATAAGTGTTTTGGATTATTTTCAGATTAGGGGATATTTGCATATATAGAGACATCTAGGGGATGGGACCCAAGTTTAAACATGAAACTCACTTGGTTTCATATGCACCCCATACACACAGCCTGATGGTAATTCTTGGCAATGTTTTAATAGCTTAGTGTGTGAAACAAAGTTTCCTGGTATAGAATTTTCCACTTGGGGCATCATGTTGGTGCTCAGAAAGCTTCAAATTATGGAACATTTTGATGCTGGATTTTTGGATTAGGGATGTTCAGCCCACACCTCTACAAGTTATGGTGAATGACAGGAACCTCAGACCTATCATCAGAACAGAGGAGCAGGACTCTAACAGCAGCACAGAGTTCACAAGAGCTCAAACTACACACAGGAGAACTGCAGTCTCTGGTTTCTAAGGAGAGTGCAGGAGGCCTACCTGGTATGTACAGCTCCTGTGGGAAATAACAGAATCAAGAGCAGCCTGAAGACCCAAGGCCTGATTCTGCCAGGACTGTAACCCCAGCTGACTCACCAACTAACGGGCAGCACTTCAAAGTCCCATGGTGTTTCTCTCCAGATCTTCAACAGCTCCATGAAAGCAAGTCTCGAGCTGGGCAGGCCTTTACTGAGAGGAGGAGGCAGCTGAGTGACGACGTGCTGCTCTGTAACCCAGGAGGCGTCCGCCCCACATCCCACTTCCTCTGGTACAGGGCACACACATTCATGGTGGTGTCAACCAGAAGCTGGTGTTCTCAGTGAGGCCTCGGCCAGCACAGGAGTCCTGGGTGCAGGGCACCGGGGCCATGTGTTCTGCTAAGCACTGGGCCCTTAATCCTCCACAATAGCCCACAGAGCACATCAGCCAGCCACCTCCATGGGCTCCACATCCACGGGTTCAACCGCCATAGATCAAAACTTGGACTTTATCATTAGTCCCTGAACAATTCAGTGCAGCACTGTTGGCACAGCATCGCATTAGGTATTGTTAGTACTCAGAGGTGGCGGGAAGATTTCAGGAGGATATGCAGTTATGTCCAAACACAGCCCGTTTTATCAGTGACTCGAATGCCCGTGGAGTTTGGTATCTAGTGGGGTTCCTGGAACCAATTCATGAGGGAGGGCAATGCAGCACCTTGGTAGCCCCACTTTACAGATGGGAAACTGAAGCCCAGTGGTCCCTGACCAAGGGTTTGTCAGAGCCTGATCTTAGCTGTGCTGGCTTCAGCTCAACACCTCTTCACTTAGAGCTGTGGGCGAGGGGAGGGGAGGCCACAAGTCTCTCCTCCAGGGTGACAGCCCTCTCCTCCTTGCCCAACCCACTTTCTTAAGAAGGCGACTAGACGGCACTCTCGTCCTCCACTTTTCAAGTGATAGAGCTACATCACGGAGAGGTCGTGCAGGCAGCCTGGCCTCACAGGTCAGGAGGGAGAGGTCTAGCTGCCTACACCAACCTCAGAGCCTGCTACAATCCCAGCACAGAGCCTCGGTTCAGGACAGGACGAGGGCCAGGCAAGGGAGGCATCTAGATCGTGCAACTGAAGGAGGTGTAATTGAGGTAGCAGGATCGCCTGCCCGCTACATGTGAGTTCTCAGAGAAACCGACCGAGACAGGTTCTGGTGCCCATGTGTGCTCATGAATGCCCCAGGGACTCTCCCTGTGCAGGGGAGGAGAAAGACACAGGAGTGGGCAGAGCACGAGACAGGCACAGTGGGCATGATACAGGCTGATCCCACAGGGACAGGAAGTGCACATGTCCCTGTGTAAGGTCCCAGCTGGAGGCGCCTGGTGGGCAAGGAGCTCTCCTGCACATGGTGGCTCACATGCGCCCTCACATGTGCCCTTCGTAACTCCGCCAGCCCAGGGACACGGGGCCTGGGTGCATGGGGTGTCTTCTGAGAACTTCCTGCTGCAGGACACAAAAGGACATGCTCAGGTCTGTTCACTGACTCGGCACACACACAGCGGCAGCAGTGCTGTGGTAAGCCTTCCCGCCACAGGACTGGGGCTCTGAAAAGCAAACTTCAATCACATTGGCTTAAACAAGTTCATTAGTCTCTCCAGCATCTCACAGGAAAGCCGGGCACTGACAGGGACAGCATCGTGGAAGCTAGAGGGGGTACTGGGTTGGACCCAGACAAAACCAAGTCTTCATCATTCTGGTCACTCTGAGCCTCCATGCTAGAACCAGTCTGACCCACAGCGTCACAGAAGACTACGCTCGCTTTGAAAATCCGGGGATGGCGCATGCCTGTAATCCCAGCACTTGGGAGGCTGAGGCAGGAGGATCACGAGTTCAAAGCCAGCATCAGCAACTTAGCGAGGCCCTAAGCAGCTCAGTGAGACCCTGCCTCTAAATAAAATACAAAAAAACAAAAAATAGGGCTGGGGATGCGGCTCAGTGGTGAAGTGCCCCTGGGTTCAATCCCCAGCAAAAAAAAAAAAAAAAAAAAAAGAAAATCCGGGGATGGCCTCATCAGGGGTGGAGGCCTGGAGAGGGACATTCATTCTCCATACCCACAATCACCCTCATTGCCACCAGATCTGTGACTAGGGCCAAATCACAGCAGGCTCCAGAGGGAGGATGCCCAGGAACAGCTTATAAAAACAGAAAATGAGCATGCCTTTCTAACACATATCAATAGGTACATGGGAAGGACTGAAGTGGAGGCAGGGAGATGCGTGTCTCTGTGGGGTGATGCCCTAGAGAGCCTAGGCGTAGTGCTCTCACCTGGGCAGCTGGGGCAGCTTGAGCAGCTCATTTGATTGCTTCAATGACACTTGAACTATGACTTAGTTGAAAAATGACTTAATGGGTTTCCCTGGCATGGAGGACAGACCACAAAGGCACAGGGAGGAAGAAATGCATGTGTGCATGTGTGATAACAAGTGTGATGCACACCTGCTCCCAACATCCTGCCGGGCCAGTAGCATCCCTCTCCCAAGGCCCTGAAGCAGCATAGAAGGAGCACTTGGGACTGCTCTCCTAGGACACAGGTGAGGCGGTGGAGGTGCTGCCACTCAGGTGGGCACTCTGACTGCAACAGGCATCATGGGACTCCGGAGGAGCAGAATCCCAGGGATGGACATGACCACCCAAGGCAAGGGAAATACACCTGCCAAGGGAGAGGAGCGGTTACATGCCAGCGACCAGAACTCCCTGGTCCACAGGGATCCTTGGTGATGGCTAACTGATCGTAGTATCCCTAGGAATGTAAGATTACTGACCAAAGAGAAAGAAAAGCAACTTTCATTTTGGAAGCCAAAAGTCTGAGTTGTCACAGTGTGGATGGTGACAGCCTCTCTCCAGTCCCTGGACCTAACTCCATGCCCAGGCTGAGACCCTGTGACTAGGGGGGAGTCGTCCTGCAACACTGCCTCCAGTGAGCACGTGGCAGGAGCCCCCTCCAGGCTCTGTCCCATTCTCCAGGGCCGCCGTGATACGGGGACACAGGCCTCCTGGCCAGCGGGCCTTGATGCAGAGTTTGCCAGTAGAAGGCGTTGGAGATGCCCTGGGAAGAGGACGGTTTGTCCTGGTCCCACTGAGCCCCCCTTCCTCTCACCACCTCGGCTCAAGGGCCAGGATGTGGGACACCCAGCAGCACTCACCTTCTCAGAGCACAGCTCCACCACCACTCCCCGCAGGCAGCTGCTCCGCATTCCCAGGGAGGCCAGCCTGGTACAGCCAGTGGCCAGGGAAGTTCAACACCATCCCCTGCAAGCAGCCTCCCAAGAAATTTCTTTGCCCACCCAACCCCAAAAGCAGTTTCCTGCCCACCAGTTTTGGCCCCCCAAATATGAACCACTGACCCAAAGCAACACAGTAAATTCCCACCCTGAAACAGCTGCAAGCTGTATAAAACCTGCCGACGGTTTGCTCTGCAGTGAGTGAGGCTGTGGAAGACAGGCAGGGCCTGGAGGCCTCACAGACAGGCACTGCTTCCGTGGCTCTAACAGGACCCCTGAGCTCGGGTGTTACAAAGTTAACGTGGCTCGTGGTTCTGGAGGCTGGGAAGTCCGAGGCTGGACAGCTGCGTCTGAGAGAGGCGGGCAAGGGCAGCCTGGTGGGAGGACCTGCTCTCGTGGAGACCCATGCAGCCCACTCACTCATTCCCAGGAGACAGTGTGAGTCCCATCACAAGGGCAGGGCCCAGTCCAGACCTCCCACTAGGCCTTGGGGACACAGGCCACCTCCAAACCACAGCAGGCCTCTCCTGAGAGGGCACACTGCCTCTGCATCAGTGCACACTGCTCACATGGGGCCAGGGCCCCAGCTCTCACTGGCGACACGCCACACTTCCTGTGGCAAGAACTAGATGCACCTCCTACGGAGCAGTGGCTGCGTGCGAGTTTTGGTGAGTCCCATATTCCTGGGAGGCTTCCCAACCTCACCAGCTGGACATGCCTGGCACGTCTTCTTGCTTGATGAGTCTCTCCAAAACTTCTCTTTAGGAAGAAGCAACTTCAGGCTCTTCTGCTGCCCTCTGTTGTCCATTTGGGACTTTAGCAATCACCCTCTGCTCCTACCTGCTGTGCCCTCCTACCCTGCAGGCCCCTTCGGCGGCCACCTGCTAGCTGACCGGTTTTCGGCCTGCCTCCTTCCACTCGGGCATTTTCTATTGGCACCCCCTCCTTTCACCTGCCGTCCCCTAACGTTCAGCCGGCGTCTTGTTCCCGTGTCCCCCTGTGCTGTGAGTGCCACGCACACCCATGGCGGCCAGTGCTGTGATTTGTTATGTAACTTTCTCTCTCCTGCCGACTTGTTTTTCTTGTGCTCCATGGTTTCCCAGGACCTACCCATGCTTCACCCCACACTTTCTAACCCTCCCGGGTATGTGCAAAGGCAGCAGGTGCTCTCTGGAGCAGACGTCCATCCCAGACGAGCTCCTGTCCTGGCTTACTCTCGTGTCTGTGGAGGGATCCTCTAATACCTTCCCAGGAAAGCGCGTGTGGAATGTGAACTTCCAAAGAGCCTGTGAGTCTCTCAGCCTGACTTAATCTACCTGGAAATAAGACCCCTTCAGAAATCTGGAGGTAAAGGGCTCCCCTTCTCCAGTTTCTCTGTGGCCTGTACGAAAGCCTCGGCTGTTCTGAATCCTGGTACTGGTGCTGTGTGCGTCCATTCTGCCCAGAAGTTCCCCAGGATTCTGAAACTCTGTAAAGAAGCTGGGAAAGTGCTTCCCCTTCAGCCAGTCAGCCTGATCAGTCTGGTCATCCTGGTAATGTGGACACTGACCCCTTCGTTCTCTCCAGGCATCTGCTGGAGTTCACTGTAAGATGCGTGTGGCCGTTACACTGGCCGCATTGGCATCATTACCTTCTGGTCTCTCTGAGGCTGCAGAGTTCCCACAGGAGGAGTCTCTGCTTCCCGCCCTCCCTAAGGACCTCACGTGCTGAAGAGTGTCAGGCTGCACACCTCCTGTCCCCCAGCGGGAGGAGCACGAGGCCACCTGCTTTCTCCAACCCCTTCCCAAGGTGCCTGGAACTGCCAATTCCAGTTCTGGGCATCTCAGATTCTCAAGTATACCCATTTCCTTCTTATGTCACTTTCTTAGGAGTTTCTAAGTCACTTGCCGCACATCCAGTTTCCTGAAGAGGTCCTAATTCAGCTGCTATTTTAAGTCATCTCCCGAATTTATGCTTTTTTAAAAATCCAGTCATTTCGATGGAATTTCAAGAAGGAACCATGGAAAATGACCACGTTTAGCCACACAGGTAGCCGGAAAATGCTGCCTGAACTCTAGGAATCCAAGTGTCCATCCCAAAACAAAGAGTTCTGGTGTCACAGATGGAAAGTGGCGAGCTCCACACAAACCTGGTGAGGCAGAGAGACTGAGGCTGGGCGTGACAGAAGCCTGCCTCTCCAGCTAGACCAGGAGGCGGGAAGGCTGGGCGTGAGGAATGACGAAAACACCTGAAGTGGCAGAAACAGAAGGCACACCACAGCCACCGAGGGTGAGCACACAGCTTTCTTTATTCAGTTAATACACTCTGGGGTTCACCCCACATCTCCACACCCCACCCCAACACACGGCAGAACCAGTCAAGAGGACAAGAAGGGCCAGCAACAGCATCTGGCCAGGCCTCCCTCACCCACACCACGCGGGCGCCTCAATGGCTGGAAGGCTGCGGGCTGCGAACACATTCAAAGCAGAAGCCACGCCACGTGCCCGACAGGCCATCCAGAGGTTCACACTATGTACAGCATCTGGGTCCCTTCCTGGGGCCCTGGCGCACCTGCTTCAGAGCCCCCTCAGGCACAGCAGACTGTCCAGAGCCCCCCTTCTGGAATTGCACACACCAACATTTCACAAGGCCAGTGCTTCCACCCAGCAAGAGACGGTCCAGAAAATTAAGGCATTTGGGGGGAATTAGAAGGGGAAAAAGCATTTATTCAAGTTACAGTAACATATGAAAAATGTCCATCATACTTTTTTTGGGGGAGCTGAGGATGGACCCCAGGGCCTCATGCCTGCCAGGCAAGCAGTGGACCCTGACCACACCCCCAGTCCTCCAGCAGGTCTCTGAAAGCTTTAACTAGGCACAGGAGCACAACAGGGAGGCCGCAGCCACCGCAGGAAAACTCGTGTCATCACCAAAGCAGACAGTGAAACAGGGCTGTGGAAGCACCTCTCCAGCACGTCCCTGGCAGAGGCCCCAGCGCCTGTCACACCCAGCACAGGTGGTAGGAGCTGTGCAGGCACCACAGGGCAGAGCAGGGCACTGCTGGCTCAACTCCAGCTGCGACACATCACCCTGTGTGTAGAGAGCTGTGTTCACAAACACCACGTTCAAACAAGGCTGATGGCATTTTGAGGTTATCTAATATATCTGAGAGACCTCAAAATCAAAGCAACTTAAGGAAGGAAAAGACCCTGAGCAACACACAGTAAGGCAATGGAAGTCCCTCCCGCCACCCCACTCGCTTCTCCCACTGACAGCCTAGACTGGTTGCTTTACATACCACACATCACTGTGGAATTCCCCCGCAGCAGGACCGAGTCCCACTATTCATGCATGCATATCAATTACTTTACTGCACACCAAGGGCATCGGACTTAGAGCAGGAGGAGGGAGTGAGGCCTAAGTGAGCAGGGAGAGGAAGGAGGGCCTGTGGGAAGAGGTACTTCCAGGGGTACAATCTGTACTGAAAGAACCTACACTCCTGGGAGTCAGTACTGGTTGCTGAGTGCCTGGTGGTGAGCAGGCAGGCAAGGAGGCAGAAGCCAGAGCCTGTAGCAACAGTGCCAGCAGTTCACTGAGCCACGCCTGGCACCATCGCCAGCAGCCAGGGGTGCCACAGTCTCCCCGGGCCTGAGGGAAGGGGCAGTCCACCCTGAGAAGGTCATACCACTTCCTGTGTCTCTCAGGGCTCCGGGTGGCCAGAGGCTCAGCACAGGAGTCTGCACTCTTCAAGCCCACAAGGGAGCTCAGGTCTCGGCCTTGGGCCACAGGCAGCAGGAACACTGCAACACTCTTTGCCAGTGGGCAGGCGACTGCAGACCCAGGCACTCTGGGGGAGACGCATGCTCACTGCGGCTCTGCAGGCCCCAAGCTTCGGGCTGCAAAGGAGGGCAGGCTCAGGAAACCTGGGCTGATGAAGGGCAGCTAACATTTTGTTCCATGACCAAGAACATTTTAAAAAGTCACAACACTGCCCTCTGCCACCTTCATTTTATAAAAGGACATTTTATCCTCCTATTGGAAAGGACATGATTTCAGAATCAAAGACAATCCTGTTGGCTGAATAGCCAATTGCCCAGTGCCACACTGTGGGCCATGTGACTCCAGACACTCCTGCCACAGCTCTAGGTCAAGCTTGGGCCTCCCAGTCACCAGCTCTCCCAGAACTGTCACTGCCTCAAAGGCAGGTCCACTCGAAGGGACAGCAGTTCTGACAACAGCGACTCACACATGTAGACTGCTCCCGTGTGGCGCGAGCAGCCTGGGAGAGGCGTATCGGTTGCCCTGACACCTAACGGAGCCCTCTGCTCACAAGGCCTGCCCACTGCCACCTGGACACCAGGGCTGGAGCAGCTCCTGGGCAGCTCCCTCCTCCATGCAGGCCCATGACTGCCATCAATTTCTCATCACAAATTTTTTATTTGAAGAATCAATTCACAAAAGAGGAAAAACTTAAATTTATGGTACTCAAGTCTGATGACAGAAACACAGTCAACATTAGAAACTACTAGTGACAGTTTGACGGTTACCAAACATCAAAACAGAGCACCAAGAATAGGCACTGCTGCTGTAAACCCTTTTCTAGAACAAGGCAGAATATAAATAAATAGCTACATAAATAACACCCATTGATGGGTTTCTGGAAATATATCTAAAACCCCTCACCCAAGACTCCAAAGCTGAATTCTCAGAAGTATCGATGCTGCCCACCACCCCATGCTCACAGCGGCCACGACCGGGGAGGGAGGTGGGGGGCAGTTTAGTGGCCAGCAGCTGCCCCAAGGGGGCTGGGAACAACATACAGGCTTGTCCCTCTGTCCACTGAGCCCCTCTCCTGCACTGGGCCAGGAGGCAGCAGTCTCGTGGCTCCGCATTTCCTTGCTATGTGGGATGCAGGTGACCCCGGGCTGAGCAGCATGACTTTGTAAGTGCTCAGGTGGAGAAAGCTGTTTTTTCCTATCCTGTATCCTATCCTTGACAATGAAAGAGAAAAGGAAGTTTTAGTAAAGTGAGTGTCACTAAACACTCAGAAAGATGACCTTTGTTAGTTACAAACACTGTTTTCACATCCGGATTTGGCAGCTATGACATCTCAAGCAAAAGGCTAAACCTCAAATTTGTTGGGATTCCAAAAAAAGAAAAAACTGTCAAAGGGGAAGCTGAACATGTCCTCTGCAGATAAAGAACTGTGACCGTAGCCAGGTAGGGTGGAGCACCCCTGTAATCGCAGCAACACAGGCGACTGAGGCAAAAGATTCCAAGTTGGAGTCCAGCCTCAGTCATTTAGCAAGCTCCTAAGCAACTCAGACCCTGCCTCAAAATAAAAAATAAAAAGGGCCAGGGATGTAGCTCCGTGGTAATGCACCCCTAGGTTCAACCCCCAGTACCAAAAAAAGAAAAGGCCACAACCCTGGCCACCTGCAGACCAGCTGGGATACAACATATGCCAGGGGAAGGCCAGGAGTGGGTCACTACCCTGGCTCATTCTCTCTCCAGACACATTACCTCCCTGGCCCAAGGAGGATGAGCAGTTTAGTCCCTGCTTCTAGAGACCACAGGAAATGGTTCAATAACCAGAAGCAAGCCATGAGCTGAGTAAAGAGCACAACACCCACTGGGGGTGCTGGCCCTTGCTCCACAGCCCACAGGGGGCCAGCGTGCAAGGCACTCCTGCACAGGAGGCACTCCCAGGCTGCTCTCCAGTCTGAGAATACAGCCACCTCAGTGTCAATGCGCCCCGGCACACCTGCGGGTCCGCTCCGGAGCCGGACAGCAGTACCAGGAAAGGACTCTAGGTGGGGTCAGAGAACTGCCCACTCCTGAAAGCACTCTCAACCTTACCAAAGTGACCAGCCACGGCCAACCCATCTCCAGTGAAAGAGCCCCTCCAGGGTGGATGGCCTCTATGCAGGTGGCTTAAACATCCACATAAACCTTCCCTAACTCAATAAAGCTCCTGCTCCAGCCACAGTGCCACTCTGGCCCTAGTCCCACATTGAGTGCCTCAAGGAACACACCTGGTCCCTCTCCAGGACTGCAGAACATGCAGCACGTGGCTCCAGCTGTCACGGCCCTCATCTACCACCTACCCTCCCTCCTTTCTCCTAGGAAAGCTCTCTCCAACTCAGTCTGACCTGCGCCCAAGCCCCACGCAGGAGCAGCACAGAGCCCCATCTCAGGCCTCCGGAACCCAGCCAGCTCATGACCACATCACTACAGCCAGGTAAATGCCCCATAACTGGCTTTGCCCTCTGAACCACCTGCTGGCTTCTCTCCCTCACAGCTGCATGCATCCACACACGGTGGGCACAATGCTGTGGCAGGGAGCCCACCTGACTCCCAAGGAGGTGCGATTCCATCTTTAGGCTGTAGAACATGAAGGCCGTATTTCACCTGCCTGGTTGGCTAACACTCATGATGATGCTAAGAATTATTAAAATATCATCAGTTTAATTTTTACAAGTTAGATTTTCATATGGCAGAGATTCTAAACATTTCTGAAGTTTAGAATCACCACAAATCCAAACAACAGTCCTCAGAGGTTTCAACTGGCTAAATGACATTTCACTGGGAACAGTGGTGGAAACACTCTGAGGCCACAGCCCCTGGCCGACATGCCAGTGGCCTGTACTCCTGGCTGAACAGCCTTGACGAGGGAGCGAGCCCCACCCACACAGCCAGACACCTACAATGGCAGGCCCTCTCCCCACTACCACCAGCTCTGGCCTCACTGCTCTCCCTTTCCTCAGACTTTAGGCACAGCTACCAGGCAGCCAGGCCCAAAAGTGAAGGGCAGTCAACCAACACCAGATGTGCTGTCCCCTGGACACCTGCACCTGAAAGCCTGGAACCACCCAGAGGACCTCCTGGTGTGTGCAGGGACTGAAGATGGCGCCTCAGGTGTTTCTTATCGTAACTGGCAGTGAATGCTGTTGGGATGGTCCTCATCTAAATGTAGGCAGTCATTTCCTGGCTGGTTCTATGTGGGCCTCCTAAAGTCAATCACAGTCTGGAAGCTTCCTAAAGTGAAAAGAGAGAAAACTCCTGACACCACTGGCACAAAGCAAGGTACGGGAGGTGTGCACCATGACCGCCACACCCAGGTAATAGACAGCCGCACAGCCAGGAAACCATCCGTGAATAGAGACAACTCACAAAAAGAGCATGAGGGTGGTAGGAGGTGGGGGTGTAGAATGCACACACCAACCCCAGCAGCAAAGAAAACACACTAGCAAGTTCACGAACTGCATTTCTGTTCCCAATTTCATTTTTTTTTAACCAAAACTCCATTTTCATTAGGTTTTAACAGAATAATCAAATTGCAAAATAGAAAAATAAATAGAAGCACAGTTCTAGAAAGAGCTAGGAGTCTTCCCTACTGGGGAAATCAACAGGCCTCCAGTCTCACCCACACCTGCACACACCTCATGGCCCATTTCATTAATATACACTGCAAAAATCCAAAACAGAAGTATTTAGGAACAACAAAATTAAGTTTTGTATGAGCCTCTCAGTTGACAATGACCCAAGGACTGTTCAGTGGCCCCAGCACCTGAGATGGAATTACAATCCATGAGAACAGGCCATCTTCACCAACGTCGGCAGCACAGGATGGTTCACGAGATGCAAGAATCGGTGGGTGGCGGCTCTCACTCAGATCACCTGCATCTTCTATTCATAAAGTAGGAACTTTTTAATGGGGTCTGGCAGAGGCAGCAAGGGAATCAGATGAAGCCGGTGTTTGCCAAGAGCTCTTCTCACAGCCACCCGGCACAAACTCAGCAAGGTCCTGGGAACTCCTGGAGTTGTGGGAAGAAACAGAGACCAAGGAAGGAAGATAAATTACTGTCCCAACTCTGAAGGCCAAAGGCTGGCTGTGACTGACTGAAAGAACCACACTGAGGGCCATGCCAGCTTCCCACTGTGAGTCAGGTGAGCAAGCCCTGGGAGCAGGGTCTCATCTGCTCCTTCCCTCTTCACAGCCTTGCTAACCAGGGGCATCTGCTCACTGTGCTCTCCTCTCCACTCTGTTTAAAGCCCCAGACAAAATAAAAGCTGCTCACTGAAGACACAGCAGGTGCAAGCGACGGACTCCCAAGGGATCCTTAAAAGATGTGCAAGTCTGGGACTCCCAAGGGAGCGGGGGACCACGAACTGAGCAGTACTCAGTCCATGAGTTCCTGCGGGGAACAGGCTAACCATCTGCTCTGGGTCAAAAAGACATAGCCCAGTTCCTGCCTGGATCGGTGAAGAGGGTGACAAGTGACATTCATGAACATGTATCTTTACTCTGGCAGCACGGTTCCCAACCTATCACCAACCAACTCATTTTGGGACAGCTGAACAAGAGCATGTAACAATGAACCAACTTCCATGAATTCAACAACAAAAGGCTTCAGGGTTAACATTCTGTGCAAGAGGCGAAGGGCTGAAAAAAAGTCATTGACTCTGACGCTCGGCACCCACGCAGGAACTGGGAGGGACATGTACCCGGAGGTCAAAGGACAACTTCTGAGGCCCACAGAGAGCTATCAAGGCCAAGTCGTTGATCAATTCCAAACTCTCATCAACGTACTCATTCATTTAGCAAAACCCTTCCCTCATAAATGAACAAACTACAGACTTCATTCTAACAAAAATTACTTGTCACACAATCCAAACTAATGGTATTTGAGTGGAGCTAAAGAAAGGGAAGTGAGGAACCCTAGAAAATGGGCTCACAGTTTTGCTCTTTTCAAAGAGTGAAAAAAAAAATCAATGACTGACAATTTGGGGCCAAAAAAATAAAGCAAAGGGGGAAAGAGAGTATAATTCTAGAAATTTTGAGAACATACATGCACTTTCACAGATTTTCTATTGTCTGCTCCTGGGGTTTAGGAATCACAGAAGGGACCAATCTAGACAGTCATTCTGGAAAACTGCTAGTCCCAACTGAGGACCTGGGCCAAATGCTCAGTTGGGTCTGTTTGTCATATTTTTAATTACTATCTCTTGCTCATTCAATCGATCCCACCACACTATTCATCAGAACCAAGCTCAGGTCACTTACTTCTGGCCTCCTTAAAGATCTGCAAGGCCTCGGGGTCCACCTTCCTTCTGCCCCTTGACTCTGGGCCCAATGAGTCCCACTTCACCAGGTTCAGGTCGGCTCCAAACTCCACCAGCAGACTCACAAAGGCTGCCTCACAGCCGTGACGCAGGACAGCATCCATGACACACCCAGGGGAGCCCCTGTAGAACTCCTGGGTATTGACAGGACCATTGCAGTTGAAGTCAGGGTTTGCCCCAGCCTTCAGGAGCAGCCTGAAGCACTGCAGGTTGTGGTAGGCCGCACTGATGTACAGGGGGCAGACCACCAGGGAGGTGAGCCGCCTGGAGAAAGGGGGCTGAGTGTCAGGAGTCAGGTGATGGTTGACATCGACGTCAGCCCCATACCTACAGGGGGGAGGAAAATCAGGCTTACGTGAACCAACCAGTCCACAAAGACTGCCCCAGTCAACTTAGGCAGGAGGTTTAACAAAGTGACATGGGGCCACAGAGACTCCGGAGATCACAAACATGGTCAGCCCTCCACTTGAGCAGGTTCTGCATTTCAGGATTTAAAAAACTGCAGACCAAAAACATTTAAAAAAAAATTACACTGAACCTGAAGAGTCATTTTAGTTTCATTATTCCCTAAACAATATAGCATAACTATTTACATAGCATTTATATTATTTTGGGTCCCTCAAGTAATCTAGAGATTATTGACAGTCTAGAGGAGGATGTGCATAGGTTCTGTGCAAATACTCTTCTCTAGGAGGGACTCAGCATCCTCAGATGAGTGTCCACCAGGGTCTTGGAATGTCATGGAACCAATCTCCACAGACCCCAAGGGACAACTAAAGCTTATTCCTTCCAGCAAGGTAAGGCAACGGGTAAAAATGTGGAAACCAGGGCTGGGGGTACGGCTCAGTGGGAGAGCACTTGCCTAACATGTCTGAGACACTGGGTTCAAGTCTCAGCACCATATGTAAATAAATGAATAAAATAAAGGTCCATCAAAAGCTAAAAAAAAAATATTAAAAAAAAAATGTGGCCAGGCACAGTGGTGCACAGCTATAATCCCAGCAGCTCGGGAGGCTGAGGCAGGAGGATCACAAGTTCAAAGCCAGTCTCAGCAACTTAGTGAAGCCCTAAGCAACTCAGAGAGATCCTGTCTCAAAACAAAATACAAAATAGGGCTGGGGATGTGGCTCAGTGGTCAAGTGCCCCAGAGTTCAATCCCCAGTACCAGGGAAAAAAAAAGAAAAAAAACAGTGAAAACCACTCACCCAAAATACTCTGAAGGGAAGTCTTTCAGACCTTTAAAGATCCAGTAATTCCAAGACTGTTTAACTATTTCAGAGTGAAGAAAGAGAAGGAAAACTTCCAAATTCATCTTATAAAATTAGCACAATAATCCCAAAACATGAAAAAGGACATATACCAAAGAAAAACTACCAACTAGCTTCATTTACAAGTATCATGTTACAATTCTTCAAAAGGAAATTAGCAAAGAAAAGAATGAAGATAGCAGCACACGATGACCTCATGGGGATTATCCCAAGAATGCAAAGCCAGTCCCAACATCAGAAACTCCATTAACATAACAGTCTACCTCATTAATGGAACTAAGGGGGACCCTCTAAGCACAGATGCAAAGGCAAGGAGAGGCATGTGACAAAACACAACACTTTGGTGAGTCGGCAAAGCTGTGCAGAGAGGCCCAGGTTCTGGCCACCTCTGTGCACTGGTGCAAATGATAGAGCACTGGGGCAAAGGAAAGCAACCAGAGGCATGAGACAGGAAGGAAGAAGCAAAACGCCTCCCACACTCACAGGTGTGACCAGGCTCCAGAAAGGCCTGAGCAAGCAAGGAGAGTCAAGAAAGTAGCAGGTTGTAAAAAGACCGCCTTCATTCATACACAAACAAAACAAGTTAAAGATACAAGAGAAGATGCCCTTTGTGCTAGCAAAATAAATGTTAAAATGACAAACCGAAGCATAAACTTAGCATGTGTTCAAAGTCTGCATGAGGAAAATGATCAATCACTAAAGTTACAGACCTAAAAATAGAAAGACATGCCACATACTTGACATTATGACATCCATTTTCCCTATGTTTATTTTATAAGTGAAAATGCCACTCCTGAACTAAGTTGATGACAAATACAAATAGCATCTGTGGAGCAATAAAAATTGATTATGCAATTGGACGATCCAACAAGATGAAACAGTTACTGCAGGTAAGGCAGCCCTACCTCAAGCAAAGCCTGTCATAGAGGCACAGGGACAAGCCAACAGTGCCAAAGAACTTCACAGAAAATCCAGAAATGGACCAAACTACATTCAGAAATGCAGTGGTAAGGTGGTATCTCAAACAAGCAGGGGACAAATGGACTTGCGCCAAGATAAATTGAATCTATCAGAACTAAGAGTGTAGAAAATGAAACCATGCAGAAATGGAATCCAGGTAATTGTAGTCCTGAATATTTTACAAATTCCCCTATTGCTCTTAATATCTCAGGCAAGGAACCACTGGGACGGCTCAATACATCAACAAAACTTCAGCACATGCAGAAATACCACTCCTTACCTTCATTCCAAAACATTAGCAATACAAACACATCAAAGGAGCTTACAAATAAGAACATGGTGGTTACTACAGAATACAACAAAGTTAAAGATTGAGAGCCCTGCCTACAGGAGAAACACATAGGAGGCAGGAGCTAAGTTTAGAGATGATACCCTGATATTACCTGTTCAGTGACTTAACCATACCACCCCCATTGTTCAAAAATTAATCATCCTAGAATTTGGAATACAGAAAACTTTTTTATGCTCCTGGGAGGGCAGGGGACAGGACATCTTGGTGAGTTTTCTCAAGAAGGGCCTCTGTACATGCATTTCTCATGGCCAAGCATGCAGGCAGCTCAAAGCACCGTGCATCATGAGCAGACTGAAAGACCCAAGGGGATTCCGGGAACCAAGACATATTTCACTGACTGACTCTACTCAAAAACATGCCCAAGTTAATGACTTACATTCTCCAAGACACAGAGATCAGAACTGAGGCAGCTTAGACTGTCAGGCTAGAAATCCTTAAAAAGAACAAAAAGCCTCACAGCTGTACTCCCTCTCATACAAAACCTTATCAACCTCAGCGATCTGGGCAAAACAACTCTACCATCATTTAGTACAAAACTTTTCAATGCAATAACCACATTCCGCACCAGGCTAAGGGAATGCCAGGCCCCTGCTCATCTGACTTCCTGACGTAGCTTCTAACAATAGAACCCTGACCGACCCTTCTCAGTAGGAAAGTTTCACTGAGAACCAGCTTACCTAAACTGCACCCGTCCAATCACAGAATGATCTAGCCAGAGTTAGGAAAGGAAAAAGCATGTGGTACAAAATCATCACTGGAACCACAAAAAATGAAACATAATACAGCGCAAACAAACAAAATAAAAGGAAACTACTCATACAATTAACATAATACTGTGAACCTCCTAAAATAGTGGAGGGGAAAGCAGAAAAAATAGCATCATAGAACAAAAGACACTGACACACGCCTCTGATCCCAGCTACTTGGGAAGCTGAGGCAGGAGGATGGTAAGTTCAAGGCCAGCCTCAGCAACTTCACATGACCCTGTCACAAAACAAAGCAAAAAACAAACAAGAGATATCAAATAAAGGAAACAGTTAAAGAACAGATAACAGAATAGACCCTAATATCAGCTATGACAATATTTTTAACTATATTAAGAAACAGAATACCAGACAAATAATTCTATATGAACACACAGACCTACTTAAACTCACCAGGATTAAATACTACATAATGCCATGTAAATGAGCTTTAAATGAAACCAGTAGTGTTCATTTGGATAATGGGCACAATCCATAAATAACAATTTTATGAGTTCAGTAAGCATCAAAATTATTCAAAGTAAAAGCTGCCTGAAACACAAGGGGAAACTGACAAAAGTCAAAACAGTGATTAGAGACTACCAAGACTTCTCTAAATTTCTGACAGGTCCAATGATAAAAAAAAAAAAAAAAAAATCAAAAAAATTTTTAAAGGAGGCATTCTGAACAGAATAATTGAGGCTAACAAATTGTACTATGCAAATAAAACACCCATGGTCACGCGCTTTGTTCAAGCATCCACAACAATGTAGTTTGACTTTAATAAATTATAATAAATTTGGAGAGCCTCCAAAATGGAAACTGCATGGTCCATATTACCTGAGCATGATACAATAAAATTAGAAAGTGATAGTACCCTTTCTCCTCTATAACTCCAGACCAAAGACGAAATCAACTTCAACTATTTAATGACAACAAAAAAGGAAGTTTAGAGAATGTGGCCAAAGCTCTAATGAAATGTAAATAAATAAGCTTGAGGGTTTACATTATTTATCAAGGAAAAAATGAAAAAGCACTCAGCTCAAAAAGTTAAGGGAAAAATAAAGATTAAAAAGTACATAAAAATGAATCATTAAGCAGAAACATAAGGAAACTGATAAAGCTATTTATTAAAACACTAACCAAAGACATGAGCAACAAATCTAATTTTAAAGAGAGGGAAAAACAAACACGAAGGAGTGCAAAGGCGGCTGCAGGGCCTGCAGGGAAGTGGCCGCTCCCTCCCGGCAGCAGGCCCGAGGCACCTGCAGTACTGACCTGATGAGGGCCTTCAGTATGTCGGCCCTGCCCACTCGAGAGGCATGGTAGACAGGGGTGCTGCGGTGGTGCCGGCTTCCATTGGGGTCGGCACCAGCTTCGAGAAGGATCTGGGCACTCTCCAAGTGCCCATTCACCACAGCCACATACAGGGCGGTCTGCCCCTTTACGTCCACCAGGTCCACCTCGGCCCCCTTTCGGATAAGGAAGTCCACACAGTTCCCGTGGCCTGCGGTGGCAGCAATCCGCAGTGGCGTGCAGGGGAGCCAGCCACAGCACCAGACAGACTTCTCGTTGATGCGGCTACAGGGGAACACAGGGAGCTTGTGAGAGGCAGGCTGGCTGTTCTGCCCTCTCGCACTGGCAAAGTGACACTAGGCTGCCAGAGGGGACCACTCACTGTCAAACCCCTTGGGTTTAACAATGCCTCTGCTTGCCCTCTGCTTGGGAGTCTTGACCCTTGGAGACTTGGGCAGGGCAGGGCGGGGCAGGGCGGGGCAGGTCAGACACTGAGATCCCATTCTGGAGATGAGAAAACTCAAGGCTCAGGCAGAATGATCAGCATTAGAACTGAGATTTCTAGTTCTTAGATTTCCTGACCCAAGTTTCAAAGCATACAAAGGAGAGAAGAAGGTGCCAGACAGCGCAGCAGGGACAGCACCCTCAAGTGGGAATCCAGGTCAGGACTGAGGCTCCTCCCTCCAGTCACGGTCTGTTAAGGCCAAGGCTGGGGCTGGGGCTCTCTCTAGGCCTTGCCATTGACACCAGGGCTAGGGGACCACTATGTTCCCTGTAAGAGCCTGAGGAGTTACTACGACAGCACAGGAAATGCAGTCCTGGCCAGCAGCAAGAAAATGTCCAGGCCTAGCTCTCTGGAAGTGTGACCATCAGACCACACTGCCAAGGCCATCCCCTGACCCTCCAGGTCAGCAACAGAGCTTCCAGGAGAATTCAGAACAAAGCTCGGGAAGCCAGAGCACTGAACCAGGAACCTGTGGTGGGCAGCATATCCTCAAACCAGCCCTCAGGACTCCTCCCTCAGCTCCTCCTACCAGCTTGGTCAGACCAGTCAAGTCCAGAACTCATCACCAAAGAAATGAAAATAAAAATATCTCAGGAGAGTCACTGAATATAAGAACAAAGAGAGGAAAATACAGAGAAGCAATACGGAAACACTTGGGCGAGGCTCTCCTTCACTCCACCGTCACCTCTGCAGGTTTGACTAAGGTGGGAGGCGGGCAGGGAGTTTGAGTCATTCACATTAATTAAGTTAAAAGTGGTTGGCTGGTTTGTTTTAATACTGATATCCGCTCTGATGAAATAACACTAAAACAGTGGAAGGACAAAAAGAAAGGAACATCCTCCTGGACTGTGAGCAAGCCTTTTCTCAGGAACCATCAACAGAAAAGCAGTAGCATTGGTTCCAGCACATGGGCACTTCCACCAAGTCCCTGCCACCCAGTTTTAAAGTGGATGCTGAAACACAGAAACAACAGAGCGGGGTTCTGAGTTGTAGGTGAGTTTAAAATGTAGTTGGGACTCCAGCTACACACAAAGCAACCAGGGAACACTCCAGAGAGAAGGCAGGCTGGGTGCCCTCCAGTGTCCTGCACAAGGAGGTAAAGAAGCAGGACTTGGGTGACTAGCAGCAAGTCAAGAGGCAAGAAGTTACAGGCAGGGGAAAAACCTATAATCTATAAGGGTGCAGAGAGCACCCCACATCTGTGGGAACAGGACAGCGGTCTGCTGTGACAACTGCAGGCCAGAAAGCACCAAAGGAGAGCGACCAAAGAAGATGGCTGTGGGTGCACAGGACACTCAGGAGGGCAGGGCCTACTGGGAAGGATGATGGTGCCACCAGGAACAGCACTGAGAAAGCTGATGTCCAAAGAGCACCAGGAGCTGCCAGAAAATACGAAGGTCAATAATGGAGCTGCACTTGAACTCAGTCCCCTGCCACCCCATCCAGCCACCTCTGACAATTCTGATGATGCCTCCTCAGTCCTCCTTCCTTCCGTCCTCTAGAACTGGAATGCACTCCTCCAAGCACCTGGGGCTTGGTCTGCAAAGCAAACCAGGGACCACAGATTCATGCACACAAAGGGGCCTGAGAACCCAGAGCAGCCTGGGCAGCAACGCTCACCTCCGGTAGTTCTCCTCTTGCAACAGGTTCCTGAGGGTCTGGAGGTCCCCCACGTAGGCTGCATCATGGAGCCTCGTGTCCTCACAGTGCTCCAGTGGATGGTCACAAAACTGCTCCCTCAGCCACTCCTTCAGATTAGGACCTGCACTGAAGAGAGGGGCCCCTGTTAGCACTGGAAACCTGGAACGCCAACCAAAGAGATGCACCATCTGCACTAAGCATTGCCTCCTCGACCTACACAGGTGCTTTCAAACTCTCAGTAAATAAATCACAGAAAAAAACGAGAAAACTTCCCTTATCAAACTATCACATTCCTGACACCAACCCTACTCTTTAAAACAAACTTTAAAAAAAGATGACAGGGCTGGGGATATAGCTCACTTGGTAGAGAGCCTGCCTTGAAAGCACAAGGTCCTGGGATCGATCCCCAGCACCAAAACAAAAAAACAAACAAAAGAAAAAGATGACAGAGCCAATGAACAATGGGCCAAACCTACTTCAAAACACAGAAGCAAGATCCTAAATAAAAAGTATCAGCAAATTTAAATGGAAATTACTATACCAAAAAAATCTGGGGTTGGGGTTGTGGCTCAGTGGTAAAGCGCTCACCTAGCGTGTATGAGGCCCTGGGTTTGATTCTCAGCACCACATATAAATAAATGAATAAAATAAAGGTCTACCAACATCTAAAAATGTATTTTTTAAAAAATCTAGCACGCAATTACTCTAATTTACCCCAAGTATGTAAGAATACCCTAAAATTAAAATTAGGGAACTATGAAGAACCACAGTCATCTCCATCATTAAAAGAGATTTACAGCCAGGTGTGGTGGCGCATGCCTGTAATCCCAGCGGCTCGAGAAGCTGAGGCAGGAGGATGGTGAGTTCAAAATCAGTCTCAACAAGGGCAAGGTGCTAAGCAAATCAGTGAGATCCTGTCTCTAAAAAAATAAAAAATAGGGCTGGGGATGTGTGTGTTCAATCCCCAGGTCCAAAAAAAAAAAAGAGACTTATGTGGTACTATCCTAGGACTAAGCTGGAGCTTGTACTTGCAACATGGATGATGCTACACCATGCTGCTGTGTATATAAAAGGCTGCTGTGTATATAAAAGTGACTTATCAGATGTGCTACTGTCCCCTTGGAGGTTCATGTGTTGGAAAAGGTGTAGCTCATGGAAGGTCACAAAGTCAGAGGGAAAGTACCTTTTGAAGGGACTCGGGTATTTCTCATGGGACACTGGTTAGTTCTCACCAGAGGGCTATAAGAACCTAAGTCTGGCCCCACCCAGTCACTGGCTTCTGGTTTGGTGATGTGATCACACAATTCCACCATTACTGTTTGCCATCATTTGCCATGAGGTGATATAGACAAGGGAGGCAGGGCACATTCATCAGAGCCTGTACCAAGCTGTTCAGTCTCCAACATGAGATAAATAATCTGTGTGTGTATGTGTATTTGGAGTACTGATGACTGAGCCCAGGGGCATTTTACCACTGAGCTACATCCCCAGCCCTTTTTTATTTTTAGACAGTCTCATAATTTGGAGGGATTGACTTTGATCTTGTAATCCTCCTGCCTCGGTCTCCCAAGTGTCTGGGATCACAAGTATGCACCACCATGCCCAGCTAAGCCTCTTTTCTTTATGAATTTAGACTGCCTCAGGTATTCCATTACATCAATGAAAATGGACTGTTCAGACAGTAAACCTAAGATGACTGCACTTTGCTTATAGAGCTATATACCTCAACAAAAAGGAGAACTACAATCTATGTATATAAATAGAAATCCAACCTCATATAATAAAAGACAATAAAGAAAACTAGGTTGATTAGAAAAATGATACCATGTTCAATAATGGAGAAATTTTAAATGTTACCAATAAATGAAGTTTAACCAATCTCTTTGGGGTTTTGATATCAGATATTCTAAAATTTATTTGGAATATAAATAATGGAGAATACCTTTTTAGTAAAAATAACAAAATACGAGACTTATCCTACTAGAAAATAGACCTCTCATCAGAATAAAAAGATAAATCAAACAGAATCAACTGTCCAGAAAGACCTTAGTATAAAAACCTCAATTTGTGATAAAGGGGCATCAAAATCACAGAGAATGAAAAGGGAACTAAACAAAAGGTACACAATCAGATACCTATTTGGATATAACTGAGTCTTCACTCACACCTTAGCCCAAGCACACCACTGCCCAAAAGAAATTCCAGAACACTTAAGAGTTCAGAAAGAACAAACAGGTGTGTGAGTAGACAGCATAAACTCAGACTGCCTGGATTCAAGTCTCTGCCCTGCCATATTACCCTAGTGTGTGACCAAGAACTTCTCTGAAGAAGTGGGCTTTTTCCAGATGTCAAAGCTGCCTTTTGTACTCAAATCAAATCTCCTTTGAGTACCTTCTGAATTCAAGACTCAGCCATAGGTACAAAGGGGATGTAAGTATCTTTGCAAGGTTCAAAAACACATAGTTCTCTCACTCTGATCCCATATGCAGACCTGCAGCAGATCAACAGGCAGGCATCAAGCTGGAAGAGCCCTTTAAGCCACCACCTCATCCTCCTTCAGTGGTCTTCCTCCACCATAATTATCCCATAGGTGCAAAAAGCAGGAGTGAAAGGCAATCACTCACAGTAAATAGGCGACCAAGGGCTTTATTAAGTCCGGTGGACCTCCCTTTGTTGGCCTCTTTTCATCACCCCCCTAGCTCATTGCAGCTTCAGAATCTGCCTGAGCTCCAAAGTCAAAGACAACTTCACATTCACATTTTTCTAATCAGCTACTCCAATGACAACATACATTACCCCAAGATAACGTTTAAACCTTGCCTCTCCCCTGTAAGGCAGAACCGTACTAACAAAACAGTACAGTGCATGACACAAAAGAAGCCCTGTGTAAAGGGCAAAGCCAGGCCGTCTTCCCTAGGACTCCTCTCTATCTTGGAAATTCGCTGCCTGCCCTCTTTCCAACTGAACACCTCTCATTCCAGCATCTCACTCTCACATGAGAGGCATTCCAGACCTAAGGTCCTGCCGTCCCTGAGGTCGAAGTCAATGCCAAACAAAGTTAGCTCATTCTGCTCACTGCAGTCCCCCTAGCTGAGTTTGCAGAATGCATGGAGGAAAGGAGGGAAGGAGGGAGGAAGGGATGGAAACGGCGCCCGCAGTCTCCAGGACAACTTCATAGCCTTCTCCTGAGATCTCTGCACACTTGAGTGGAAAGGTGATCAACTCACCCTCTGGGCGGGAACCTCTTAGAAAACAACAAATGGACTGTGAGGCACCTGGCGCCCCTGGGAGCGGACAGCGCCGAGGACAGAGTCCCACCACGGGAACGAGGGACTCTCTCCTGCGATTTCACATCGTCCTTCAGACAAGCCGTCTCTGCCACGGGACGTGCCGGGTTACGACGAGCCCGCAGGCTGCGCCCCGCGGCCTTCGGACCCACGCCCCTCCGGCGGCCGGGTCAGGCAGCCCGCACGGCCGGCGGGTGGCAGTTACCCGGCAGGGTCCTGGCGGACCGGCGGCCTGGCGCTCGGCGGGTCCGGACCCATCCCCCGCGACCCGCGCCCACGCTACCTGCGGGCCCCGGCCCTGCCCGCCCGTCGGGGCCGCCGCCCTCCGCCATGGGTGCTCTGGCCGCGCCTTGGCCCCGAACCCGGCGGCCGGTGCGCGTTCCCGGAGACCCGGGCCAGAGAGCACCCCGCCCTCCGGAAGCAGCGCAGCCGCGATCACTTCCGGTTCCGGCGCAGGTCGTGGTCTCCACTTCCGGTCTCGCTGCTCAACTCAAGGGCGGAGAGCGTTGAGGGGGCGCCTGCTACGCCGACGCGTCCACGTAGGAAGCAGAGGAGCCTGGGAAAACGCGTCCTCTGGGGGCGGAGCCCTATTTGCATGTCCGGAGACCGCTGGTTGGCCGGGCCGGCGGGGCTTGAGGGCGGGGCCGCCTGCGAGCTGAGGGTCCTCGTGCTCAGTGCCCTCACCTGCCCTACAGCGGCAAGGATCTCCTCTTGGAGGGCGTCGCAGGTGTGGGGTCACGCCATGCGTTCCTTGCAGCAAGGCCAAGGAAGGGAATGTGTAAATGTGATGGATAAACGGTCCCCAGAATTCCTCCCATGAAACCAGCCCTGTACCTGACAAATTGCTTCAAGTGCATGAACCCATTCGTGAACGAATGACTTTTCCTGCACACTCGCAATTTCAGATACTGCACCATCGTCAAATGATGTGTGTTACATTTGGGTTCGTAAACATAGATACCCCAGCTCCTTCCATTGTCCACGCTTCACACATGGGGAGGACTGCAGTGGAGAAGCAGGCAGCCGCTGGAAGGAGAGTGAAGAGCATCAGGTTCTAGAGGCGGAGTAGAGATCCAGCAGCAGGTTCAGAGCAGAGGCCAGGCACTCGCACACACCCCACACGCAGGAGGTGGCTGTTACTGGCTGGTCAGCCTGGCGTTGCTACACTTCCAGACTGGAGTGAGGGCCCCCCGGGTGGGAGCTATGACCCACAGGCCCAGGCTGGCTCAGAGGCACTACCCTGTTGGCTCAGATGCAAAGCCTGGCAGACCCTGCTGGGTGTTTTGGGGAAAGACGAGCTTTCTGCAGTGGTGTTTGGGCTTGATAATCACTGAGGGTGACACCCTGTGATACTGCCTGGCAGGGAGCCAGGGGTGTGCCCAGCTCTCTGGCTCTGCCCCACAACTGCACATTTGGAGCTCCTGGGAGCCTCAAAAACACCGAAGGCTGAAAATGACCTGAATGTGCATGAATTGGGCAAAAAGATAAACAGAACATGGCGCATCCATACAGCATTCCACTTAGAAGGAAGGCATTCTGAGGCAAGCTACATGGGTGAGCCTAGAGGACACCCTGCTCAGTGAAATAAGCCCACACAGGACAAATACTGCATGATTCCACTCCTCTGAGGTCCCCAGCAGAGTCAGAGCCATAGACAGGGAGGGCAGTGATGGGGGCCAGATTGCTGGGGGAGGGAGAAATGGGGAGTTAGTGTTTTAATGGGAACCGTTTGGGAAGAAAAGTTTGGGAGATTGGTTGCACAGTGATGTGAATTGTGAATTAACACTATTGAACTGTACACTTTGGAAAGGTTAAAATGGTAAATTTTATGTATGTTTCACCACAATTTTACATAAAACTTCTTAAAAGATCCTGATGCAGTTGGTCTGGGATGTGGCCTGGGCTGTAGGTATTTCAAAGCTCCTGGTGACTCTCATGTGCAGCCAGTCTGAGGGCCTGTCTCCATCCAGCTTAGCTGCACTGCTTTGTCTGGTCCCAGGGAGTCCAAAGTAACTGTCCCTGTTTGTCAGCAGCCTTCACATGAAGGCACCAAGTGGCCTGAGCAGAGCCTCACTCCTCTGCCTTCCGCTCCCCCATGATCTCTGCTGCTGCCCTCGGGAGCCCATCTCTTCCTGTGAAGAACTGGTGCCACTTCTTCCACAGAGGGAAGTGCTCTCGAGTCCCGTCCTGCTTGGCTCATGGCAGCGTCGAGCCAGCAGCGCTGCAAGTGAGAAGTCCACTGTCCACTTCACCAAAACCACTTTCAGGACCCCAAGGTCGCAGTCCACGGTGGTTGAGTCAGGACTCACTCCAAAGGCTGTCCAGCCCCCCAGCCTGTCTCTCTTCTCCAGGTCCCACTTCCTCCAGATCCTCTGAGCCCAAAAGACCCCCCCCCACAAAGGGCCAGGCACTGAATGCTGGACACAGGTTCGACTCAGGCCATGTCATCCACACCACCAGGAATCTGCCCCAGCTGTCCCAGCCTAACAGACACAGTCCCAGCTGCGTCCTCCCTGTTCCCCACGCTGGCACCTTCTCCCACCCTAAAATCCCCTGTTGCCATCTGGCAACTCAGGCCTCCCTCACATCACATCCCCAAGAGAAAACGTCCAAGGTCCCCACGGGGCCCCTCCTTGGAGTCTAGTCCAACTTTGGGGGCATGGTTTGGTAATCCACCACAGCATGAGCTAAGTCCTTGATCAGAAGACCTCTCCAGCACTCGGGTCCGAAAAGTCCTCGGCTGTGGGAGGGACTGAGCGTGGGAGAGGGGGATCCTTAGACATAATTCTTATAACAGGACTGGGGATGAAGCTCAGCGGCAGAGCACTTGCCCAGCCTGCTAGAGGCCCTGGGTTCCATCCCCAGTACATCAAAAAAAAAACCTAGACATGTATATGTGACATATATGTATAACCAACACAACATGCACGTGTGTCCATGAAGTGTCCACAATAGGCTTTCTGGTTTAGGTGGCCTGGGAAGGGCCCTCACCAACCTCCCGCTGCCCCACTCCAGGGAACCAGGGCCCCTCTGGAAACACTGCAGGCCCCGGGGTTTCAGGCCCCACCTCCTGGCTGCAGGGGAGGATGTGCCTCTGGCCAGGTGTGCAGCCTTGCTGGAGCCCATCCTGGGAATCCAGCAACCGATCTTCACCCAGGCAGGGTCCCGAAACAGTCCCCCTGAGCCAGAGGCCCTGTGTTCAGGGCAGCTCTGCCCAGCAGGCCTTGGTCCGCTTTCCCTTCTGTGGGGTCTCTGTTGCCGTCCACAACCCTTGACTTCCAGGAGGAGGCAGGGTCACCCAGTGAGGCCCTGAGCCGTCAACCTGAGCCCTGGAGTCCACCCCGGGAGGGAGCAGCCTCTGCCCACGCAAGGCCACTTCCACATCCTGCCCGCAGATCCTGGGAGGGGCTCCTCCGCGCATCATTCCCTCTCTGTCAAGTGGGGACAGTGCTAAGCACCGCCTGGCAGGTCTCACAGACTCAGCGCTCTGCCGCAAGCACCTCAGCTGCTGAGGCAGCCTCAGAACTGCGTGGGGAGACACCATGGACTGGCAAGGCCCAGGCGTCCTTCTTGCCTGGCCCCAAGCCAAGCCCCCCTTCCTTCCTTGGGTGGCTCAGCGGGGCAGGATGGGGGAGCAGGGCGAGGTGCTCCTGGCCTCCCTGCTGGCCTCGCGTACGCCTCTCTCCTGCAGGCAGGCCTGCTCCTGCCCGCTTGTGGCTCAGCTGGAGTGGAGGCCCTGGAGGAGGACCACTGGACCCAGAAGACCCTGGGCGTATCACCCTCTGTCACCCATGGGTGTGCCGCTGTCCTCCCTGAGTGACAGAGAACTCCCTGGTGTCAGGAAGCCACAGCAATCCATGCGGCCACGTGACCTCTGGCCGTCCAGCGCCCGCGGAGGGCACCTACTGCGCCCTCTCACTGGGCGGCAGGGCGGCCGCATTGTCAGAGCCCAAATGCTCTCAGCCAAGGTGGGAGAGCCCCCAGGAGCAGTGACCCCCACCCGAGGACTGCCTGTTTTCCCAGGGTGAGTGGGGACCCCTGGCCACCCTGAGGACTCCCCCCGGCTCCTGTCCCCTCACAGCCTGCCCCCTCCCTCCACAGTGCAGGAGTCTGCACTGTCCCACCTGGCCCTCCTCGCCAGCCGGTGACATTTTCCTGCCACAAACCCCTCAGTGATCTCCTAAGGCCTGGCCATCTGAGGGCCTTCTCAAGGGAACCCGCCACCCTCCCCGCTTCCAGCTCCCACCCAGCCTTCCAGAACCCGGTGCTCCCAGGCAGCACTGCCCTGGGCACACTCCACCCCCACAGCTCCTGCCCTCCTCCTGCAGCTTGCCAGGCGCCCTGGGCCCTGCCCAGCCACGCCCCACGTGCTCCCCTGGCTCACCTCCCCCCAGGGCTCCGGACACCAGAGCCAGCTCCCTCTCCTGGCAGACACTGTCCTAGAGTGTGGCCTCCGTGGGACGGGCACCTGGCCTCTCTTACAGGAGCTGGCCTGGGCTCTGTGACTGAGCAGGTGGACCATGCCATTCATCTGCCAGAAGGGACACACTGCCACATCAGGTACTAAGGTCCCAGGCACAAGCAGAACAGGACACTCCCTGTCCCTCGGAACCTATAGACTGGTGTCGTGAGCTGGGCAGTAGATCCTCAAAAGAGGCAAGTCCACACCTGAGCCCGGGAACCTGTGAGCGCAGACATACTTGGAAGAGGGTCTTTGCAGGCGTCCCTAAGTTAAGGACTCAGGATGAAATCACCTGGACCTAGGACAGGCCCTGGTTATGGTTTGGATCTTAAGTGTCCCCAACAGTCATGAGCGGAGGGCTTGGTTGCCAGTCTGAGCTGCTCCTGGGAAGGATTCCCGAGGAAGTGCCTGGTTCCCTCTGTCCACAGACTAAACCACCCAGGCCTGCAGGGATTTCCCCATTGTTATTCCGAGTCCCACAAGTTTCTCAGGCTGCCTTGGGGAGGCACTTCCAATTCATCCTTCCAGGAACTCCTGAGAAAAGGGTGCTCAGCGCCTACCAGCAACTAGATGTCCTCCTTACCCTCCGAGATTCCTTTAGCCACAGGGCAGAGAAACACGCCCCACCTTAAGTCGGTTTTTTTTGGTTGTTTTGTTTTTGGTACTGGGTACTGAACACAGGGACACTCCACCACTGAGCCACATCCCCAGCCCTATTTTGTATTTTATTTAGAGACAGGGTCTCACTGAGTTGCTTAGGGCCTTGCTAAGTTGCTGAGGCTGGCTTTGAACTCGCGATCCTCCTGCCTCAGCCTCCCAAGTGCTGGGATTACAGGCGTGCACCACCGCGCCCCACTTAAGTTGTTTTTTCCGGGTGTTCTCACATTTGGCAGCGTAGTGGCAAAGGAAGATGAGTCGTGCCACCAAGTCTGACCTCCAGGGTCCTTGGCACGTGGCAAACAAAGGCTCCTGCATTCTGTCCTGCTCAGACATCAGTTTGGCAGGACCATGTGGTGAGATGGGCTGTGGTGACCATCAGAAGCTCAGCTGGGGAGATGTCCCTAACAAAAGGGACTCGATGGGAGCTCCAGTCTCCACAGTTATGCCAGGCCCACCACGAGCCTGCACACTGAAAACCCAGGGTAAGTTTGACCCACACATGCTTAAAATGTGCCTGCTGCCTTCTGCTGCCAGGCCCAAGAAATTCCTAATCACAGTTGGAAAAGGGGGTGTCTTAGGATTTTCAGCATCCAAACCTGGCCTGTACCAACTTGGGAATGCAAAAGGGTCTCCAGAGGAAACATGAACTATAGCACCACACCTAAAGAGACTGAAGGAAAAAGAAAAAGTGGCTAAATGCCGTGAGTATGAGGTTCTCCCCCTCAAGTCCAGACCAGCACTCAGACCCTTACTTTTAGCTTCTTCCAGATCTCTCTCTCCAAGGCTCGCATCTGAAATGCGGAGGATATCATCCCAAACTGGTTTGAGACCAAAGGGGGAAAAATGGTGTCACTTTTAAATGAAGCCACTGTGGGGCCTCACTGGTGGTCCTTTCTACTCCTGCACCTACACCTACATCCTTAACAAGTCCCCTGACACCACAGCACAGGGAGGAAGACGGACGGATCTCATGAACACGAGTCTTCTTTACCCTGAGAGTCTACCTGAGGACTTCAGGGCTCTCGCAGTCTTTAAATATCTGGACTGACTCTAATCTGACCCAAAAGTGCACTCTGATCTGATAAAGGTGTTCTGCATGCTCCTTTACTAGGGTAATTACAGCTGTGTAATATGAATGTGTATATTTTAAGAACACCTATTTTTAAACTTCTCTATTTTTGAGCTCATGGTTTTATGGTGAACTCACATTGGATCCTGTGTGCCTAAATTAATGTAGTTTTCTGATCAGTCCTATTTTATCTAACTATAGAGGTTTTTACACTCTTTGTTCAGAGGTCAATTTTTCAAGGGTTGGCTCTCAAATACATTGGGAAATGTATTTTTATAAACACATAAAATCCTTTTACAAAATCCTGAGGACAGACAGGGTGGTGCTGGGAATAAATCTGACAGCCATTGAGGACAAGTGGCCGCCTGAACCTTTGATCTCAGTGTCCACCATGGTTGTCAGACTTCACACCTGGCATTTCCAGCTGTGCAGACCTGCCCTGTGTGTAAGTCGTACTGTGAAAGTCTGACCGGCTCTATTTTAATTTCTAACAGGTTAAATCTAATGGAGGCTTTAGTAGACATCCGTGGCATTGTCTCCCACTGTGGAGATCTATCTACAAAAAGCTGCAAGATCTGTTTCCTGTCTTGTGTTTGTGTGCTCACCTGTGTGTTGTACTGTTGTCTACGTATGTGCTTGTGTCCATTTGTCATGTACATGGTATCAAAATTGGCATATAGATAAATGAGTGCTCGTAAATCAAAATTTAAGTGAGAAATCCATCCAAATACCTTTTAGTTCACGTGACTTAAAAAAAGGTTCAATGTGGGGCTGGGGTTGTGGCTCAGTGGTAGAGCAGTTGCCTAGCACGTGTGAGGCACTGGGTTTGATTCCCAGCACCACAGAAAAATAAACAAGTGAAGGTTAAAAAAAAGGATTAAAAAAAAAGGTTCAATGTAAATTAGGTAAACAGATGAGAGTAAAGATGTCTTTAAAATTACTAACTCACAAGTTTTTGTAGGTAGACAATTAACAGAGTGTTAGTTTCTCTAAAATGTCTTGAATGTAAAATCCATTGTTTCTAGGATTTTTCTTCAACAAGGAAGAGATGGCTAATACTGTTAACTACACCTGTGTGAGATCTTGTTTTTTTACAGTTAAAATGAGTAAACTGGACTTACCATGAATGGGATCAATCATCACAAATGTGTTAGAGGAGACATCTGATTGGTTCACAAAGTGCTAAAACATCAGCTGCTAAATATAAAACAAAATACTCCTGATTTCTTAAATTTCATAAGGTGATATATTTAAACATTAAATGTGTTTTGATAAGTTGGGAAATACAGGGTTTATGGTTGCTTTGTGTGCTTTCACTAAAAACAAGATTACTAAGTGTGGGGGTTTCAGCCACGTCCTGTGTGGATGAGGGAAGGGTTAACTGCCGGAGGGCAGTGTGCTGGCAAAAAATCAATTAATTACCAGTAAGCTTATCTAATCAATAAACACATAACCAATACTCTTTTCAAATGGGAAGGGGCATGATGGATCTGGCCATGCCAGATCTGGCCTCCAACAAGATGGGGTAGCCCCCCTTTCCTTTATAGTCACACAGGTAAAGCGGGCCAAGACTGGGAGGGGCTTCTGTGGTGAACCGGATGGGGTAGAGACAGAGGAGCCATTTGCTCAGGGAACCAGCAGATCATCAAACAGTGAGCCACTCCCACCCAAGGCCACTGACTCCCCAGGCTACCTGGAACGGGCTGTCAGTTCCTGGGAATCAGGCCTCTTGTCCCCTGGCTCACCGAAATCTGACTCTGCTAGATATGGACAGCTCTCCACAGCTAAGAGTTCAGATTCTATCAGGAGTAATTTTATATACAAGAGTACAAAAGGTTTCAGTTGGGTTTCAATTAAAGTACTATGAAAACAAAGTATTCCATCTCATTAAAGTGGAGTAATTTGTCTAAATTTAGAAATTTCATAAGGATTATTTCAGAATGTGGATTTAAAAAGGGGTCAACAGCTAGGAAAGAGATATAAGAAGGTTCTAGGTATGGAAATATATTTTAGTATGGAAAGTAGAAGGAAAAAGAAATGTTTCTAGATGAGAAAGAGTTGTGCAGCAAAGCAAAACGTAATAGAATGTCTAAGGAAGTTGCCGGTTTGCGGAGGGTAAATATCAAAAAGTTTGTGTGTAACTAAATTGGTTTTATATAATTAGCACAATCAGTTAAAGTTTTTAAGGTTTTTCTCTACAGTCAAATATTAATGTACTGAAATAAACTAGTTTAATCCTCTGTGTTAAAGTAATAAGTATAATCTAAAAAGCTGCAATGGCGGCACCTGCCGGGCAGGCACAACCAAGTCCAGAGCTGTCAGAGCAGCGCTCTGTCCACACCACACCCCCTGTTGGCTTGCCACAGCAGGCAGCAGGCGGTGCTGGGTTGGCCCTGCAGTCTGGCTCTCGCCTGGGGCCTTGGGCTGCCCACCCTCCCTGCAGTCAGGGGCAAGACACGCCTGCAGGGAAGCAAGGGGGGGATGACAGCTCCCCGGCCCCTTCCCTGCAGCTAGCCAGGTCCATTCGTTGGCCTGTCATCCCAGCCATTGGCTAATCCTAGCTCGCCAAAACTCAACTTTCAACAATCGGCCCTATCGTCGTTTTGCCCGCAAAGTTCAAGAGCTTAAAAGAAGCTCCCGGCCATGTTCTTCCCTTCTTTTTCTTTTTCTTTCTGTTTTTGTTTTTCGACGCTGAAGGGATTGAACTCAGGGACACTCCGCCACTGAGCCACATCCCAAGCCCTATTTTGTATTTTATTTAGAGACAGGGTCTCACTGAGTTGCTTAGGGCCTTGCTAAGTTGCTGAGGCTGGCTTTGAACTTGCGATCCTCCTGCCTCAGCCTCCCAAGTCGCTTGGATTACAGGCGTGCACCACCACCCCCGGCTTCCCTTCTTTTTCTTTCCCTTTCTCTTCAGGGCAGATGCTGTTCGTCTGCCTATTAAAAATCTCCTGCATGAGTTCCCGCATCCAGAGTGGTTTGTCTGGGCACTTTTTCCACTTTTCATCGGCGCCCCAACCTACAGGCTTAGCCTTGACGCTTACCTAGTGGTAGTGACGACTCCCTGGTTAACTCGTGCTTCACTCGGGTGATGCCCTGGGGGCTGAGGGACACCTCACCCCTATACTCACCGATTCCTCTCTCGCAATGGGCAGCTCACCCTCAGTCCCCACCCCTACCCCCCGGGTTGCCTCTTAGTTAATTTGAGAGTCCCTCCACCTCACCCCGGACCTCAAGCCAAATCACCTCCCAAGTCTCTAGGTGGTCAAATTAACAAAATGTTGGTGTCTATCAAGTGTCTGATGTCAATTGTTCCTGGGACTTTTCTTCCACAGGAAAGTGACGGCAGATACTATTCAATACCCTTGTCTGACGTCTTGGTTTTCACAGTAAAATAATCAGATCTGACATGTATGGGATCACTCAAATGTGTTTGTTAGAGACATCTGATTAATTTACAAAGTTAAAATGCTAACTGTTAAATAACATCAAGTACGCTTAACTCCTTAGATTCCAGGACAACATGCTTGAACATCGCTGGCGTTTTCACAGATTGATAAATGAAAAGGGATTAAAATTGCTTTGGGTCAACACTAAAAACAAGGTTGCTAAAAATTGGGTCCTAACAGGTGCAAGTCTATATACAGAGGGATCCAAGAACTTCAGCTGTGTTTCAACTGGATTACTGTAAGTAACAAGATATTTCTTTTTTTTTTTTTTTCCTTTGGGTACTGGGGATTGAACCCAGGGGCACTCGGCCACTGAGCCACATCCCCAGCCCTATTTTGTATTTTATTTAGAGACAGCGTCTCACTGAGTTGCTTAGGGCCTCACTAAGTTGCTGAGGCTGACTTTGAACTCGCGATCCTCCTGCCTCAGCCTCCCAAGTGCTGGGATTACAGGCGTGTGCCACCGCCCCGGGTTCAAGATACTTCATCTTATTAAAATGGACTAATTTATCTAAATTCAAAAATTTCATAAGAGTTGTTTCAAATGTGAACAAAAAGGGGTCAACGTATAGAAAAGTAAAGTTTCTTAGTACAGAAATATTTTTAGTAGAAAGTCTTCCTGTGATGAAACCCAGGATGGGATCCATGGTCATTGCCGGCTGGCTCTCCCCTCATGGGGATCCGAGCCACCTTGACTGTGCCCCCTCCCCCCTGGCCAATATCCACCATAGGGCATTTCTGCCTCTTGCCATTGCTGACCTCCTTGCCCACCACAGAATTCGACTCTGGACAGCCTTCCTCCTACTGGTGGTGAGTCCTCAGAGCTCTTCTACCATAGCCCCCAACTCTCTCTCTACAAAAACCCCAGAGCTGGGTCAGGGTCTTGCAGACCTGTCAGGGATGGTGACGACCCTCACTGATGGTCTGCTCCAACGTGGGAAATCAGAGAGGTTGTGGGGACGCCCCTTTCTCTCCTGTTTCCCTTTTCGGGGCTCCTGAGAACTCTTAGCCATGGGCTCTGCCCAACCTAGAACCCCCACCCCCTTGGCTGTCTCCTCAAAAACATTCAGCCTCTCCATTGGACTCCAGATCTCAAACTCCGCAGGCTCATTTTCTATTGTAACACAGTCTGACCCCAATATGTTAGATAATGACTCCCCTTGGCCGGAGAATGGGACTTACATGACTTCTGTCACCGTAGCAGCAAGTGGGTAGAGATTCCCTATGTTCAAGCCTTCTCTTCTCTTCACTCTTGTCCCTCTTTGTGTCAATAAGAATAGTAAATTTTATTGGGGATTTATTCATATCATTTAATGTTCTGTAACTGGACCTGAACCTTATGTTACCTTCTACACTGGGATAAAAATGTAAATGTATTTCTAAAGGATAATGAGAGCCTGGTCTGTTTAAAAGTTTATATCACGAGACCCTGGAGAAAAGAAAGCCAACCAGTGCACTTGCTGCCAAGAGGAAGGTCACTAGAGAGAAACATCTCTGATGCTTCCAAGAGAAGCCACGTGGTCAACAAGACCCTGAGCCATCCTGGCAGATGGCACTAGGGGAGCTAAGAGGCTGCTCACAAGTTCCGAAGAGTGACCCCCTAAGGGAACTTAGCTGACTCTTAACAATAGAAAGAAGATCAATTTGACCGGCTTGGTCTCAAACATCTAGCAAACCAAGTTATAACCAAAATACAGCCGTACCTTGGCATTTAGAAGGAAAAACAATAGTTCTTTTAATGTAACCTAAGATGTACACTTGTGTCTGCTCCACCAAGAGTAAGACTGGAGGCTATAAAAGAGGGATTCTTAGGAGAGCCTAGTAACTATCAAGAGACTCTCAGAGCCAGAAGCTTCTGTAGTCAATTTAAGGCCTACAGATCTTCCTCACCTCTTGCACAGGGAGACTTAATATGTGTTTGCCACTATGATTATTTAGCCCTAAGTAGCAGAAATAAAGGAATGTCTACTAAACACAGAGGATATGCCAATAGGAAGGTATTTTACAAAAATCAGATGACATATCTTAACTACATCTCACGGCAGCATCTGTGATATTATGAAAACTAGGTGTTGTGTTTACAGTCCTGATAGTTCTTGCAATCAATGTAACCAATATTCTTAAAGATTTAGAGTCCCGAATAGAGGCCATGTCCTCACCAGCCGTGTCACGGGAACAGCTTCTCAGCTCTTGCACCTCCTGGTGAAAATAACTGGTTTCTGTCACCATCGAGATATTCACTGACATGTTCCAGATGCGGCAACATTTATTTTGTATGAATCTCATTCCAGATCTCATGTCTTCTTGTTTCTCTCCTAGAGACTTTACAACCTGCTCTTTCCAAAGCAGACTTTTACCACGGACCCCTCAACCAACCCGGAACATTCCTAAAAGGGAGACCCAAACTGCTTGCCCCTTGTTGCCCCCTCTCAGCCTGAAGGGTCCAAAGTGGTCATCACCCATTTCCCCTTACAGCAGTAAGGGCTCCCTTACTCAGGGGGAAAGTAAGACCAGGACAAAGGACAGGAAGCTGATTGTCAAAGAAAAGGAAACGGGCCAACAGCACTTCCCATGGCCTGGATGCTAAGGCCTCTGAGGGAGGGGAAGGGTCACACCTTCCACACAAGCAATCACCCCCTGCAGCTCTCCTCCAGCCTTTGGGAGGAGGGGACATGGGAAGAAAGGAAACCTAAAATCTACAAAGGGGCAAGACGCCCGGCTCCCTCAGGCACCAGCTCTGGGCTCCCTCCTCTCTGGAGCTCGCTCTCCCTCTCTCCCTCCCTCTCTCCCTCCCTCTCTCTCTCTCCCCTTCTCTCTCCCTCTCTCTCTCCCTCCCTCTCTCTTTCTCCCCTCCTCTCTCCCTCTCTCTCTCTCTCCCCTTCTCCCCGCCCCCCTTCTATCCCTTAAATACAACTTATTTCCTTGCCTCGACATTTCTCAGGTGTTCAATCTTCAACACCAGGGAAATGAGACCCAATCCTGATTTTCAAACCAGTTTCAACGGGCAGCTCACCATCTACCTGGGCGTCCACACCACCTTCCCCGAGTGAGCCTGGCTCTGCGCTGCCCACAGCCTGGGTCCCACCCACTCCCAGGGAGCCGGTCACTGGTTCTCCTGCCAGCAAAACAGTCCTGTTCTGGATCTTGAGAAGAGCTGGACGCTGACTGGCTCTCTTGCTCCTCCGTCATTTGACTGCCATTTACATCCTCCTTCCACTGTTCAACTGGGCTGTTGTTTTTACTAATTAAAAAGTCTATTTTGAACATGAACTCTGCTAGACATGTTGAAATTTTCTTTTTCTTTTTACTTTTGCTTGGCTATTTGGGAATGTGTCACTTTTAATGGAACCAGGCGTCAGTTTTTTCGCGGATGATCCAGCATCATCTCTGTCCTCAGGAAGCTCCTCCTGGCCCCAGTGTGGGCAGTGCTCACCAGGCCCTCGCTCAGCCTCGCTCAGGCTGCAGTCCTGCCTCGGCGGCCCCCGTGAGGCAGACGGCAGCAAATGCGCCAGGAACATGATAGAAACAAACAGGAGGTGCTCGCAGTTACCTCCACACTCCAGGCTTCCAAAGATTTCATATTTTGAAAACTCTCATATGACATGAGGTAAGGATGCAATTGTATCCTGGCCAGGTTGATAACCATCTGTCTGAACACCGTTTATTTGGACAATATGAAATTCTTCTGTCTTGAAACGACACACACATCAAAAACTAAAATCTCCACCTCATCGTCTGGCTGGGCACCTGTCCTGCTCCCTTGGTCATCTATACCCACGCCGGTGCCAGTCTGTTTTAGCTAGTGTAGCTTTATGGCCTATCTTCATATGCACAGGGACAAATTAATCATTTTTGTTTCCTATTTTTTTCTAGGCAAACTGTAGTATTGCCTTAAATTTCAATAATCTCATTTGGTTGTCATTGCTGTTTTAATATCTGGGTTCAATTTTCAGATTAAGTTGGTGAGAAAGGACATCTATGAACCCCAAGGCCCCATAGGCCCAGTGCACCCCACTGTCTGCTCCCTAGCCCTGCAGGCACTGGGGAAAGGCCCCAGGGCTACAGGGACACCCAGGACCTGGCTCCATGGGTCCCAGCAGTGGGCTTCTGCGTTTTGTCCTGGGCTGGGCTGCAGGAGGGCAGGTCCCCAGCAGGGGGAGCCAGGGGGTTCTGGGTGGCTTCACCATCACTAGTGCCCACCAGAGTCCCCACACCAGAACTGGGCACAGCGACTGCAGCCTCCGTTGGGCGCCCTGCACCAGCTCACCCCTCTCCCAAGGGCCTCCTGCTCACCTAGCAGGGCTGGCACCTCCCTCCTCCCAGAGCCCCCTGTGCTCACCTGCCCTGCCTGCCCCCTCCACTTCTCTCCCCAGGAGCACCTACGGTTCTGATTCCCCCGTCAGCTCCAGCTCCGTGGCTCACACACCTGGCTGAAACCACAAACTCCAATCCTCCTCCCTCCCCCGCCTGACAGAGGGCCCATCCCCCCGCAGGACTCAGTGCTCTATGCAGGGAGCCCGGATGTCCTCTAGTGACCACCAATGGGCAATGGAGGCTCAGAGAGAGAGGAGGGAAGTCACCTGACAAAATCATGCCTGATTCCAAACCCGGTGCTCCTTCCACACACCATTCCAGGGGAAGGGGATGGTTGGGGAGGGGAAGCGGAGGGAAGGCCCGGATGACGGCCCCTCTGTCCAAGGGACAGGCCCACCTGAAAGCTCCTCTCAGGACAGCACCAGCTCACAGACGCTGGCCAGCAGCTAAGACCTGCCTTCTGCACCGGGTCTGGAGGTGCGAGCCCTGCCCAGTGCCCGAGGCCTGGAGTCTCCTGCACACTGTCGATCATCAGCTCAGTGACCTGGGGGAAAGCAGGGGAGCTGGGCAGAGCCACAGCGACCACAGTGCCCACTGACACCTGGGCACCCGGTTCTCAGAGCCTGTCTCTTCACAGCCGCCATCCCCTTGGTGGAGGGCCACACCAGACGTCACCCAAATGAGCAGGGAGGGAGGCGATCAATCACCCGCAGTCAGGACCTGCCCCACGCTGGGGAGACAGTGGGCAGCCCCCCACCACGCCCACCAGGCCAGGCGAGCAGGGAGCCCGCGCACCCTGCAAGGCAGCAGCGGCCTGACCGAGGTTTTAAAAGGCAGATTAGGCCTGCGGCCTCCTGCCACCTGTCATGGCATTTGCAACCTTAGTGTTTGCTGGGAACAGAAGGGAACGCAATCTGCCTGGCCAGGGCGAGGAGCCCGCCCTCTCAGAACCGCTGCAGAGCCGCCAAGCAGGCCGCCCACGGGCTGTCTGAACCCCACGATCTTACCAGAAAGACCAACTCGCTTGGTTTGAGAAGCTGATAATCCATTTGAAATGCAGCTGTAAATAGTCTTAAAAATAAGTTTCATGGTTGCAAAGCCATTTGAATTTCTTTTCTCTTGCTGAATTAAAAAAAAATATATATATATATATATAGGACTTATTGGCATGGTGCTCGCCTAGCACATGCAAGGCCTGGGTTCAACCCCCAGGTGATGGTTACTTATATGGTACCCCCAAAGCCTCATGTGGGAGGCAATGCAAGAATGTCGGGGGAATGGTCAGGGTAAGAAGGCTGCAACCTAATCACTGGACCCATCCTCACAGGGACCTACGGTGGTGACCGCAGAGAGGCAGGGTGTGCCTTTGAACAGCCTGCTTCTGGCTGTCAGGAACTCAGCAACTGCCTCCACCCACCCTTCCTCACCACCCCTCCTGCCTCTCTGGGGCCAGAGCTGTGGAGTCACCTGACTGTTCTGAACCTCTGAAACTCTGAGCCAAGTTGTTCCTGCTGGGTCTTGGTCACACGGTGATGAAAGCTGACCACAATGCCTAGTAACACACACACACACACACACACACACACACACACACACACAGAGTCCCCCCAGTGACAGCACAGGACGAGTGGAGGGAGCCTGGTGCGGGCTTCACTTCTGCCAGCCTAAGGTTTGAACTACGCTGACCTGGAAAAGCATGTCCAGGGCCAGAGTGTCCTTGCCAGATCCAGGGGCAGCTCCCAGGCACCTGGGGCAGTGATGCCTCCCCTCCCAGGGCTGGCCGCTCACCCTCCTCTGCCATTCCTGAGCTCTGCTTTGACCCCAGGGGCAGTCACACTGGTCTCCTCTGAAGGCCTCCTGGATGGGTGATGAGCTCTCTGAGCCCCCGAGTATGGATAGAAGCTCCCAGAAGGGGAGCCACACCCAGATCTATGATGGCAACAGATGACCCTGTTTGCCCATGGCTTCATTTTAAAGTAGATTTTTGTGTGCACCTCTGCTGGCTGACATCAGCCCTCTGTGCCAGGGTCATGGAAGAAGGTTCTGGCTGTCCTTTCCTTTCTCTGTGTGCCATGACACCAGGCACCACAAACAGAAGACCAGCTCAGTCCAGGGCAGCGTGGAAAACAGCCAAAGCACTCGAGGGCACCTGCCGCCCCACACCCTGACCCCAAGGTGCACTCTGTCCTGGGGCCGCCTTCTGCCTTCTCAGGTCTCAGTCACTGCTGTTTAAAGGTTGATTATTGAAAAGAAAAACGAGTATGAATATCAAAGTGGAGGGCTTAAATTTTAAATTTTAGTCTTGAACTATTTTTTCCAAAAAAGATTTACACATCTCCTTTTAACATAAATTAGTGTCACTGAATTCGTAAATTCAAACTCTAGAAGAATAACTCCAGCATTTATAAACTACAGTAGAGGAAAATTCTTAAGAATTCCATTGGTACAGTCTCCTAAAATGTAAATATTAATTTGTAGATCATAAGAGACAGTAAGAGCCACATGCAGAGACCATCACAAACTTTGTAAGTGATCTTAAGATTTCTCATAAATACTTACTGTCTTATAAAACCTCAGTTAATTTAGAAAAGGGTGTTACAATAGGAATTAAGAGATACATTTTCCTACACACTCTTGATAATTAAAAATCCAAATGTTTATGTTTTTTCCATGTGTGAACTAGATTGTACAATCCATACACTTATAGAAAAAATAGGTGATCATTTTTATGATTTACATATAAAAGAAAAATAAACTTTATGATACAATTTGATAGACTACTTCATACAAAAGTTTGTTCACATACAACATATGTAATTTCTGCAACACACAAATCCCATTCATAGGTACAACGTCATGAAAGGTGTGTAGCTTAACCTGAACCAAAACAGGACCACTCAGGGTTACGGCTGAGCCATTCGATTCAGTAGGCAAGAGACTGTAAACACAGGAAGGACTGCTTACCAACAACTCCTCCCACCCACAAACCGGGTGCCAAATGAGCTGGTCAGAAAGCACTGCAGGACGCAGGCAGGAGGAGGAGGCAGCAGCGTGGCCAGGGGCAGGTCTCCAACCGGTGCTCCTGAGCCATGCATCTCGGGAGCCACACCACCTCACTGAAGGTTTGTTCTAGAACTGAAACAAGCTCTGCCGCCACGCTGACGCTCACACTTGACGCAGATCCTCCATTCACAATCACAAGATGCCTGGAGGGAGGAGGACCAGGATCCACACACAAGTCCCTCTGTGCAGTAACTGAAGACCCCAGGAAGCATTTGCAATATTGTAGTGAGTGGAAAACTAAATACAAACCATGCTTAAAAAGTTTCATAACTTTCCTTTAAAAAACAATTTCCAAAAAAAGTGGTAACATCAAAAAATGTTAGGTGTTGGCATCTCCTTAAGTCATCTTGATATGGTTTCTCCCGAGGCGCCAGTCTCTCGGGCACACAGGGGCTCAGGCCTATGCAAAGGAAAAGGAAGACCCGCGGCCTCACAGAGGGCCTCTTCTTATGGGGACACGGGGCTCTGCTCATGCTGACCACAGGGCAGGCCCGGGGCCAAGTGAGGAGAGCACAGGGGTCCTGTGGCAATTCCATGTCAGACGAGGACCTGAACACCTCACTGAAACCTCCCTTACCCATCTGTAAACTTCAAGGGCCAGAAACACCAGCGAAAGTTACCAGGGTCAGTGAAATCACCTCCTGAAGAAGTCTATGCAATCACGAAGAGGAGGAAAAATAACCCCAGTAATCGACGTGCACCTGAGGACACAGGCGCCCATCCACCCTTTCCAGCTGGAAATGTAAAATGTAATCTGATCATTTTCAGGCCTCATTCTACATATAAAGTGCCCATCAGAAAGTTCATGGTGACCTTTCATTTGGGGCCGATGCAGTAAGTCCTGACTCAAAAACTGAAATACAGGACGTTTCCTGGGTGCTGACATCACTCACCTGCTGAGAGTTCTGGTGCAGGTCTGCATAGCTACAGAGAAACAGAGAACAGGCTTGCAAAAAAACCTCTCACACAGGTGTTCGGAAGAGCCTTTATAACCAACAAGGGGGCCAGCCGGGAGGAGGGGACACATGGCCTCCGACACTCAACGCACTGGCGCTTCGGAGCGCGAAGCTGCAAACAGTCCACCTTGTCAGTGGCTGGAACTGGGGGCAAGGATTTCCGAGCTTTCTTTCCATTTTCACACCAAAGGTTCACCGTCGCGATGTCAAGTTGATGCTGTACACCATCTTCTGGATTTTTTCCTCGTTCTTCAGGATGTTAGCCTTCACGGCACAGATCTTGTCTTGCTGGTCCTTAATCATCTGCTCCAGCTCGGCCAGCTCCACCTTCAGGGGCTCCACGGCACAGTCTGTGATGCTGAGGGAACATGACCAACGCACATCAGGCCCCTCATTTCAAATTCGCTCCGTGATTAAACCACCAAAGACGGCGTAAGTCAGCTGCTACTGCACCCAAAGGGAAGGGTGAGAGCTGCATCGGACACTAAGGACAGGCAGGGTGAGCCACTCCATCTGGACAAAGGTACCTGGCATTTCCACAACCCCCGCACTGCCAAAAGTGAAGGCAAACAGGAGACTGATTAAGAGAGGCCAGCATTTCTTCAATGACGGGATGGAAATCCTCAAATTACATACACAACAGAGTCCCAGGGTCAGCCAAGAGGTGCACAGCGATGTCCCTGGGGACACTAAGGACCACCACCTAGACCAGCCCCTTCTGCCAGAGGGTAGGAGGCCCCTGCCACCGGCCAGCAGGGCCTCCTGGCACCAGGGGGTGTCTCTCCTAACTGCCTCGACACAGTGACAGGGACCTCTCAGCTGGTGCACTAAGTAATGATGTGGGGATCTAAAATACACTTGGGAAGGCCCAAGGCACATTATCCTCCCTTTACAGTTTGTTGTTAGGGTTTTTTTTTTTAATATTTTTAAATTGTAGATGGACATGATATCTTTATTTATTTACTGTTGTGTGGTGCTGAGGATTGAACCCAGTGTGAGCTCTACACTGAGCTACAGCCCCAACCCGTTTTTTTTGGTTTAGTTTTTGTTTTTGGTACCAAGGATTGAACCCAGGGGTACTTAACCACTGAGTCACATCCCCAGCCCATTTCATTTTTTATTTTTTGAGACAGGGTCTCTGCTAAGTTGTCTAGCCTAGGTTTGAACTTGCAACCCTCCTGCCTCAGCCTCCTGAGCTGCTGGGATTATAGGTGTACAGCGCCACAACCAGCCCCTAGGTTTTTAAAGCATAAAATACAAATTAAAATACACAACAAAGAAGAGCAATAGTTTTCTACCATAAAGCAAAATCAGGTTTTGTAAGAAAGAACTGTCAGGAATAGTATGTGCAATACTTTAAATCAAAATGTAAGTGCTGACCAGCAGCCATGCCGAGACAGGCACCAAGATGTTCCTGTAAGGACATGAACACAGGACATCAAACACTTCCCTAAAACAGGTTTCACATTCTATGGGTTATTATGTTTCTTTTGGGGGGAGGCAGGTACTGAACTTTGGGGGGAT
>JAJEJO010001484.1:22645-89892 GCA_020662805.1 Glaucomys volans | reverse complement strand
TGCACACACCACCATGCACACACCACCATGCACACAAACTGCGCACACCACCAGGATGGTACACTGCACACACCACCATGCTGGCACACTTTAGAAAATACTTTCAAGATTTTTCTGGGTCATCAGTTACCTACTTCTAAAACTTAATACTATCTGCATTTTTCACATACACACTTGTCCGCAGAAATGTGAACAGCTGTTTTAAGATTTTTAAATTTACAATCATGTATAAGTCTTAAAGAAAAATGATCCAACTTAAGAGATCTATTTCAACTGCAATGCTTCAAGAGAAGAAACAATGTCTTACGATCTGGCCCTCAGGTGTTGCCAGAAGTCTTTCTCACAAGCAGGAGGTGGCCACAAGGGAGGCAGGGCCTCTGCACTGCCCCCACTCCTCTGCTGCATGTGACTAGTCAACCAGAGCTTTACCTTACATTAAGCAAACCCAGTAAACAAAAGCACAATTAACTGGGGGGCAGAGGGTAATAAATCAGAGAGCATTGGCTTTAAACAGCACACTCACCCTTGACCCCAGGAACTGATTTATATGAGCCTGTCAAGAGTTCATGCTCTTCATAAACAGGAAAACCTGCATTCAAGCTACCAAAGAAAACCTTGGGCCAACAGAACAATCGTTCTGTGTCCTGTTCATCCAGAAGCGTCCACCTCCAAATGCCTCTGTAAACCAGACATTCACCTCTGACAGAGGTCACGTTGGGCCCCTCCAACACACGAATAAAACGGTCCCTAAACAAATACTTCCACCTTTCAAAGCACATACAGAAAAGCACATTAAACACAAATGTTCAGTTTAACAAAACAATGAGTGGCAGCTGCAGCCTCCCCTGAGCCAAGAACGCATGCTGTGAGCTCTTCCGGAAGCCCCACGTGACCCGCCCCATCCGTGGCGTGAGCACAAGGCTGCACTGGGGCCTGGCATGTGGCCTGTGCGTGCTGGAGGCGCGTGTCTGCAGGCATGCTTCACCGAGCAGGGAGTGACGAGCAGAGCCTCCGCCTCTGCAACAGTGTTGCTGAATCAACCACGTGACGTGGTCTTGTTCTTTGTGTGGCAGCAGAGGACTTCACTATGTGAATGAAGCACCGCCATCTACTCACCCAGGCTACTGCTGATGGGACGCCTGGGTTACTTTTCCTCTACGGCTACTAAAACACACTCTGAAGAATCTTACCCGTGTCCCCGCCCACACAGGCACACCATGTGCTACAGCACGCAACGGGCAGCAGCTCGGCCAGGTCAGAGGCGTGTGCTGTTCGTGACATGCTGCCAGACGACCTTCTAAGATGGCTTTAGAAAACCACCTCGAACACGACTGCACCGACGCCTCGCTTCTGCATGGATCCAGGAGCCAACGCCTCCATCCTGCATCACCTCCACAACCTGACAACTACAGGTCACAACCGCTGGGCTACTGCAAGGGCGGCAGGCGGAACACTGCCACTCCACACCCAGAACACGCCGTTCATAAGGACATGGCAGAAGACGGACAGAATGGCGGCACTGCCCAGACTGGGGCCAAACCCATGCAGCGCAGCACCCCATCGCACCTCTAGAACTTACTGTCCACATAACTTGGGCAGGATGACCTTGTACCTCATCTTCCTAACTCACTCAGGGACACCTGTCTCAGAGATTACGCAAGGATTAAATGGAGGACGAGGGTCATTCTTTGGTCATGCTAAGCACTCTGTAATGGTCGGTTATCACTGTCGTCACTATGTCATCTACGGCTGTAAAGAACCAACAGAAAACTTCCCCAGGAGGAACAGCACACAGAGAGCAAAGTGCCCAACATGAGCTACTTTTATAAATGTGACATCTGTCATGACTCTCGAGATTTTTCAAAAATCTTTTTTTAGTTGTCAATGGATTTTTTATTTTATTTATTTATTTATATGTGGTGCTGAGTACCAAACCCAGGGCCTCACACATGCCAAGCGAGCACTCTACCACTGAGCCCAGCCCCTGTCATCCTTCAGAAGTAAGCGTGCAACCTTATTACTGCGTGCGAAGAGCAGCGAGCAAGCAAAGGTCAGAGCACAGGACATCTTCGGATCAGCCTTTCTGAAGGGCCTGTGAAACGGAAGTAGTTTTAAAAATCATCTTATCAACAAAGGGGGCAGAACAGGCTAGTCTGAAATGTCGCACTTTGGCAGAAGGATTACCCTGAGCCAAAGGCACTTAACTGCAGGTGCCTCCTGTAAATCCCAGCAATCGAGAGGCTGAAGCAGGAAGACCGAGAGTGCAAGGCCAGCCTGGGCAACTCAGTGGGGCCCTCAGCAACCGAGCAAGGCTCTGTCTCAAAACCTAAAACAAGGGCTGGGTGTACTCAGTGACAAAGCGCCCCTGGGCTCAACCCCCGGTGCCAAACAAAAGGCAGCAGGTGCGGGCCAGGCATGCTGACCACCCCTTTTCTCCCAAGGAGGGAGACAATCCCCACACAGAAGGTCCTCTGTTCCAGAAGGAAAGAAGTGATCTTGTCACCAGAGAGGGGAAGTGTCCAGGCCAAGGGGTCTGTGTGCAGCCATCTTCCTCCTGTGCCCACGCTCGCTTCCTCCTGCGTGGCTTGGTGTAGGTGTGAGCGCTAACTGCTTCCTGCGGTCAGTCCTCCTGTTCCCACTGGGCACCCAGGTCCTGGCGCTGACCAGCATTCTGCTCCCCTGCCTCACACAGAAACTGACCAAATGACATGAACACTGGACGCTGGGGAAGGGACTCAGGCCCAGCTAGAGCCCAGGGAGGGTGGCGGCACCGCGGTCTGGGCCTGGCCTCTCTGGCGGGATGCTCTTCTGCACGCGTTCTTGCAGGTGGCCTCTGCATCGCCTGCCAGATTCCAAGCAGCCACCAAACCCTCACTGGAGCTGCACCAAGTTCATGAGCTAATCTGAGGAAGACAACATGACTATGACACTGAGCTTCCCATGCGCAACGCGGTGGTCTCTGGGCTCTTTCTGGGTCTTCATGTTTCCCAGTAACGATCTGCAGCGCACCGTGGTTGCCATACCCTCCTCCCACCCACACCTGGGTTGACCAAGCTGCGTTTCTGCCTCATGCGGGGAGGGTGGGGATTCACGTGGTTTCCACCTGCTCTTAATACTGACTTCTGTGTGCTGATTGTGTCGCTGGCCATCACCTCCATTTTCTTCCTAACAGTCAACTTTTTTAAAAAACATGTTTTTAGCTATTGATGGATCTTTATTTTACTTATTTATTTACATGCGATGCTGAGGATGGAATCCAGGGCATCACACATGCCAGGCAACTGCTGTACCCCTGAGCCACACCCCAGCCCCTGACAGTCAACTTTTCTGGCCAACTTACTTGATGGATAGTTGTCATCTCCACTTAAAGAGGACCCGTCTGCTGCTTTTTCCAGAACAGAACTCGTTTCTTTTGGCACGGCTAAGCCTGTGGGCACCTCCACAGAGCGACGCACTCGCCTTGCTGCGGAGTCTCCTGGGACCTTCTCCAGCCACCCTGCTACCTGTGATCGGGCGACCTGAGTGGTGCTTCTCCCTGTGACAAGGACATGTCTTCTAGCCCCGGCTCACTACCAGTTTTCAGTCCTAATGGATGCTGAATCTCATATGAGCCATATTGTTAAGAGAAAGTGCACTGACTGGTTTCATCTGGCTTAAGAATAACTTCTTAGTTAAATGTCAGGTAAGTAGTCCTCGTGTAGAAGGTGCTGCACAACCAACCCGAGCTTCTGAGTGGAAGCAGCTGAGCTTCCCACAGTGGCAGCATGAATAAGGGAACATCAGCAGAACTACACAGAGGGAAACAGGCAGAGAAGCCCGTCCACCAGGGAGAGCTTCTGACCCTAGCACGCACTCTACTTCCCTGTCAATCGCAAAACAAACACAGGCCTCACACAAGGATGGCTGTGATTCCTGACTTACGCTTGTCAAGTTTCTTATCTCTGCTTAAGTGAGATCTCTAAAATCCATGCTAGCTATACATTTTTAGGATCAGTAACCCTTTTAAAACAAATCCTTTAAACCCCTTTGTGAACAATCCTGGGCTGATGCCGGCAGCAAGGAAACCCCGCCCGTGACCTGGGAGCACCTGCCGAGGAGACCTACGGGCCATTTCCACAGTGCCAGGCCAGCCCACGGCCAAGCCCTGAGGGGTGCTGGGAAGGCGCCCCAACCGCCCTGGCTCGTCCTGGGGCCCAAGATGGAGTCCGAAGAGGAGCACGAGGCCACTGAGCTGAAGAAGCGGAGACCCTACAGCCACAGCCTCATGGAGTCAATGAGCCAACGGAGGAAAGTCAGACACTAAAGATGACCAATGACCCCAAAGACGGCAGAAGGGGAGGAAAAGAGGGACGAAACCTACCCGGGACAGACGGGAAACAAAGGGCCAGACGAGGCAGGCCCGGTGGCACAGGGACACGCAGCTCCACCGTAGGCCCCGCGGCACAGGGGCACACGGCTCCACCGCGGAGGCAGCCAGCAGTGTGTGGGCAAAACCAGGGAGAGGCCAGCTCACCGGGACACCAGAGGACGGACACATTCAGGCCCAGGACAGAAAGGGGTCCACGGCAATCCAGACGGTGCAGGACGCCACTCCAGGGACCTCCCTTTAGGAGGCGCTGGACGGGTGCCCCAAGTCGCACAGCCAGACATGTCCCTCAGCGTCTCCCATCAGCAGAGGGCCATGGACCACGCATGGACAGCGCGCGTCTGGACGGTGCTGGACCTAACGTGGACCACCAAGTAACAGGCAGTTTTCCCAAAAGCACATGAGGACGACCGCCTGGCATCAGAGCGCTCACCGTCCACAGGCCCTCACAACCCAGGGAGAAGGCAGGGGACAGGTATGCTGTGTGCTGCCAAGATGCCTGGGCCAGGGGATGGATCGAGGACCCACCCAGGTGGGCAGCAGACTCCCCCAGCCGGGTCACAGCAGGTGGGCCTGCCCAGGCCTAGGGTGGGACAGCAGGTCAGTCACATGGAGAGTGCCAGAGAAGGCTCTCCCAGGCCTCTCCACTCCTGCCTACAAGCCCCGAGGACAAGTGCTGGTCAGCAAGCTCCACCGCAGACCCCTGAGCTCCCCAGGGTTAGGCCTGCAAGTTGTGGTGCCTGAGAGGCACCGGAGGCAGTGACCTGGGGAGATCAGCAGCCCGGCCAGGAGGCACATGTACGCCTCGGGGTCCTCCAAACCTGGCAGCCCCAGGTCACTCCTCAGACTTCTGCAGTTCCAGCTCAGGAAAAAATGAAGGGTCCCAAATTAATTTACAAATATAACCTTCTGAAACCTTTTAATCACACAAACCACCTGAGAACTCAGGTCAATTCCACTGGAATGTAGGTACCAAGCTCTAGTTTAAAGTATTGAACGAGCAAATTTTATGACAATGTGGACAGAACTGGACAGCATGAGGGTGAGTGAAAGGCCCAGGTGCCAGAGATGAACACCAAGGGCTGCCACTGCGGTGGAACCCGAGCAGCTGGACTCAGGGCAGAGAGCAGGGGAGGCTCCAGAGGCCGATGTGGGGGACAGGCAAGGAGAGCACTGCGGTTAGACGGGAGGAATGAGAGCTTTGGTTCCATCACACAGCACAGGGAAAGGAGTTCACAATTGGGCTAACAATTTCAAATTGCCAGAAATAAACTTCAAATGTTCTTACAGCAAAAAGTAAGTATTTGAAGTGGTGGATATGCTCACTGACCTAATCACTCCACGCTGCGTTCATAAATCCTAACACCATTCCGTGACTCATGGGTATGCACAAATATGATCAGATCAGCATCTTAAATCAGCAGATTAAACACAAGTTCCCACTGTACAAACTACAGGTGACAAAGCAAAGGCACTCCCAGGGTGAGGGCAGCTCAGCCGCTGGCACACAGCTGAGGCCACGGGCACCACCCTGACAGGCGGGCCCCGGACGGCGGCTCACGGCAGGCAGCAGGCAGAAGAACCCGCCAGGGCCCAATTTAAGGAACGATGAAGAACCTCGCACAGGTAGAAAGGAAGGAAGGAAAAGAGCCCAGAGACGTCCGTGGAAAGGAAGGCAGACAGAGAGGTGCGCAGTCAAATCCAGGGCCAGAAAGATGGAGAAACGAACTTCTGGAAAGACATCTGAGGAAAAGCAGAGGGAGTGGCACTGTTAATAACGGGGCAAACCAATCCCGCGGCTGTGGCACCGCGGAGCAGGCCTCTGTGGAGAGGTGTCCCAGCACTCGGGGAGCAGCCAGGCCCTGGCCCACAGGGAGCGGCAGGGAGAGCTCCAGTGCCCCAGGCAGAGAGGGGGGCCTCGCTCCCTAACCTTGGGCCTCCAGTGGGCCCCCCTGGAAAACAACCCATCTGCAACACACATCACGGTGGGTGAAAGGACAGCGCTGCCGGGTCCACACCAAGGACGCAGGGGCAGGGCAGTGTCACAAAAGCCGTGAACACCACTCAGTGAATTAAGAGGAAATGCAGCAGACTGGTCTCCAGGGAGAGAGCATTCAACACCCATTCATGATAAAGCCCACACTGGGGAACAGAGAGAACGTCCTCACTGTCCATTCCCAAATGTTACAACAAAAATACCAGAAGGGGTGAATCCAGAAGCATTCTCGTTAAGAACCAGGAAGGAAAGGAGGCTGCCCTCCATGGCTGTCACCCTGCCTGCTGTCCTGGAGGCCCAGCCCCACAGCAGTGAGACCACAAGCAACCGCAGGCCGAGACCTGGAAAGGGCATGTAGGGGACTCTGGAGGCCCAATAGCCTGGGTTCCAAATCCCGGCTCTGCCACTCACCACTCCTGGGGCCTCAAACAAGGTCCCTAACCTCTATGGCCCCGATTTCAAAACAGGGATAAGTTCGGTTCTCAGACTCGCATCATCTGCGCTGCTGTCCTCGGGCTCTGGGAGCAGCGCCTGGCACTCGGCACTCTAAGGTGCCTGCTGCTTTCCCAGCACAGAAACACAACAGGACAATTCACTTCAATCGCTCATCAAGGACCCAGCTGCTCACAAACAGCATTTCTACCCCACCCCACCCCCAGCAACACACACTCAGAAAGCAATGTGAAGCATGCAGTGTGGACAACAGCACAAAACAAGCGAGTCCCCAGACGTAAGCTGACCAAAGACACGACCAAGCTCTAGAAAAGACTGCTCAACGTCTACTGGAAGACGTTCCAGGAGCCTAAAGAAACACAGAACGACTCTTGTTCAGGAATATGCCAACAAGGCTCCCAGGAGGGCTTCGCAGCATCTGCAAGCCGGCTGCAGGACTCACGTGAACATGCCCAGGGGCGGCCCCGAGGAACGAGCAGCAGGTCTTCTGCAGACGTGGGCCTGCTCGGAGCGACAGTGCCAAAAGCAGGCTGTGTGGGTGCAAGGTCCCTGGACAGCGGGGACTGTGGCCTGCAGGCGGGGACTGTGGCCTGCAGGCAGGACCATCGCCTGTTGTTTGTAGAACACATGAGTGAAGAATGGCTTCAATGCCTACAAACAGTCGAAAAAATATTTTAAAGTAAAGCGTTGTGACACAGAAAAGCACCTAAGATCCACATTTCCATGTCCATAAGTCAATGAAGCTTGACTGGCAACCAGCCACATGCTCATTCCCGTCTAGCTGCATCTACACGATGCCGCAGCATGGACGTGGCTGGTGTGCCCCAGGGCTCCCACTGGGAGCTACTAGAAGGCAGAAACTCAGCCCGACCACAGAGCTCAGAGTCAGGGCCTCAGGAGTGATGAGGATCAGACAGGCCACTGGAGCAGATCCCTTGGGAAAAAGTCCCAGGCGCTCGACAGAGGGAGGGAAAGGCTCTGGCCAAGTGACACCCTGCACCACCTCACCACTCTGCCAGCAAGGAGCCGGCACAGACGCAGCCCCTTGGCCTTGGATGAGAACTCAGGACAAAGTAAACCTCGTTCCCTTCTGCTGTACCCAGTCGGTGACACCATCAGCACACCACAAAGCGGCTGCGTAGCGGCGGACAGTGAGCGCTCTAGCAGTGAACAGTTACTGCCCGACCCTCCAAGGAAGCGTGGCAGCCTCTGGTATGGAACCAGACAGACCCCAGGCCCTGTAGCATCCTTACACAGACCGGCTGCTCGCTTGCTCAGGGAGGAGCAACGCAGCTGCACCTGACCTCGCCAGGGTGGACAGGAGCCCACAGCCACACCAAGTCCCACATTTCAGAGAATGCATGTGGTCAGGACCTTGGAACGGAGGGTCTGCAGAAGGACTTGTTCACTAAGGTGTGAAGCACAGCAGCCATCAGAGATCGGGGAGTCCGACTTGGTAGACATTAAGAACTCCGCCACCAAAAGATTCCATGAAGTGAAGAAAAATCTTTGAAACAAAAGATGCTCTCATGGGGCTTTCCTTCCGGCCCTCCAACCATCTCTTGGTAGATGGTGTGTATGTAACTACCCACATAACCAGTTTTTCAAGAACTCCATTCTATGTTGAATCAGTCTTAATGCTCAATTTTAATTCCTTTCATCTGTACCAATGGTGCCAAAAGAAATGAGATAACATATTTATTTAATTTATATATTTAACACTTTAACATTTCCTAATTTCACTAAAAGAGTAACTTTATTTATCCCAATTTATCCAAAATATTGTTTTAACGTGTAATCAAGATAAAAATGCCTGCGAGCTATTGTGCATTCTTCTCCCAGGTCTCTGAGCGTGCTGTGTGTTCACACTCGGGTACCCATCATGTGGACCAGCCAGGAGGGGGCAGGCCTACTGTGTACCTCTCCTGAGGCAAGGATCTGGGGCTCCTCTTTGATCCTCTGGGCTCCCTGAGCTATCGAGATGCTCTGTGTCTTCCAAGCAATTTTTCCTAACAAGCATCCAAGAGCCACAGTGTTTAGAGACCTCTCAGGACTGGGTGTGCCCTCCACTATGTGGACAGGAGGTCACCAACTGCAAGGGTGAGAACCCTAGGTCACGCTCCACGCAAATCTGACTTGGGTGCTTTTGAAAGAGCCTGGCTTTGGGGGTCTTTTGCTCTGCAGTAATAGTTGCAGGACTATTTTTCTGTTTGTTTTTACAACAAACACTGATATTGCCAATACTGGGAGCTCCCTTTCCACCTGGAGCATGAAAGCCCCCTTTAAGGGCAGGCTCATGGTGATGATGTCCCTCACTCTTCATGGCAAGTACCAAATCACCTCCAAAGAAACATCCTCTTTTTAAAAAGAAGACCTCAAGAAAACAGAAGGGAGACCCTCAGAGTTGAGAAATGGGTGGGAGAAGGACAGGAGGGGAGGCCATGGGGAGTGAGGTGACAGAATGATAATACCTGCAGGTACAATGCCTCACAGTGAATCCCACTGTCCTACGTTATCAAAGCATGTGGCCACAGTTCCACCAAGGTCACAAGAGGTGCCAGGTCTGAGCCAGGGAGACTCAGCCAAGCCAAGTGCGCCAGGGACACAGGTCCCCTTCTGGGTGACTGCACCTTTGAGCCATTCCTTCTAAATTCTCCTTTCTAATGCTTTAGCAACAGCATGATCCTCACTGGGTCCTTCTGAAGTCTCCCTACTCTGCAGACCGGAGAGGAAATCGCAGCCAGGGAGGACCCGCCCCATGCCTTCCCGGGGACCGCCCCTGAGCCCTCCAGAGCCCTCCCACATCCCATGTGGGCTTCGCCTGCTTTCGGGGACAGTTACCTAACTCTTGACAGCTGTGTTCCACCCTGAGGCCAGCGTGTCACCCCCATGCCTTTAAGCACGAGTCTGCACACTTGGTGCCTCAAGGACCAGCGGCAACCCATCAGACTCAAGGTTCCGTCCAAAGCAAGCAAAGCAGAGTGTAGACGGCATGAAGGCCAGGAATGACCTCTGGCCACACAGACCTCCCCTAGAAAGCGGGTACCATGCGAGGGAACTTCACACTGGCAGTCTGAGTAGACCATCTCTGTTTATCATAAGTGCACTCACTGATTGGCCGCCAAAGACAGGACAACTCGCCAAGGTGGACACTGCTGAGTCACGGCCCATCGTGTGTCCAGGCGAGGGGCATCCTGGCTACCTGCACACCCATGCTGTCCTTCCAGGTGGGGCACCGCGACCCCGGGGCCGGCTCCCCACCAGCTTGCAAGGTCCACACACGGGTCACTTCACGGTTTCCGACCCTTTCTGCCTACAGCACACCTGTGGATATGCCTGAAATTCTTCCAGTGACAGTTCTGGTGTCCAATTTCTATAAGACAACGTTCTGGTGCCAATTTCATTTTAGAGCCAAACTGAAAATCCCCAGTCTGTCTGGGAAATACTATATTCAGAGATCTGACTTGGGAACATAAACTATCACCTTATCCCCTTAAAAATAAAAACAAAGTCCCCAAAAACTAACAGGCCTTCCCTAAACCATTCCTGACTCCAATCCACGCTGGCCCCAGCATGCTGCCCACCTCTTGGGGGGGGGGGGTGCCGCAGCATGAGGCCCCTTTTATTTCCTTCACAGAAATTTCAGTGGAAACAATACTCCTTGCCGACAAAAAATTCCAGTAACACTAGGACCACACATAAACCCAAGCGAACGGAGCACCTGGGGGTGCGCGGGGGAGGTCCTGAAGGCACCTGGCCAGGGGTCCACAGTCCACGGTGAGGTCGCACCACCTAGTGGCCAAAATAAGAAACACCCTGCCATCCAAAGGGATGACCGAGTGCAGAGTAAGATCCCTCAGGAAGCAGCGGCCAAGGACTCCTGCCGCGCAGTTCCCACACCACACAGCACGTCTGCACAGGGCCACTTCATGCTCCCAGTGCTGCCAATGCTCCATCACATCTGCTACGTGTCGTATTTGTCAGTCACACCACACGGGGTTTCCTTCAGAAGGGGAGAGAAAGACGTCCACGCAGGGCAAAGGAGACACCCCGTTCCCACTGGGAAGTGGCGAGTGTGACCTCCAGCACACCAGACAGGGCAGGTTCACCAGCCCAGAGGCAGAGGAGAGCGCAGCCCCAGAAACCACACCAGTACAGCTGGACGAAGCTGCGAAAGCAGCAGGGCTCGGGGCACCTCAAAACAGACTCCACGGAGCGGGGAGCGCCTGGCGCGACGTTCGGCAGGAACAGAGTTAAGATGAAGAGAGGAAATGTGAGCAACTGAGAGTGAGAAACACTGAGACACTAAAGCACGCTCCCACCCCTGTGACAGCCACTGGCCACGACTCCAGGGCACCTTCTTTCATAAAACTTCAGAAGCAAGAACTTTTACAGCACAGGAAACACCACCATACAACTGCTTTCTTGGTTCTCGAAAACTTCTTCGCAAACCTGAACTGGGGGGATGCTGGCAGAAGCTGACATCTTACCACGAGCAAAGTTCACGCCTCCAGCCTCTGGTCCGCACGTTCATCCTATGGAGTTCGACTCCAGTCCATCCGCACAGTAAGAATGGCTTTTCTTCCCATGTAACTTCAAAGACAGGTGGAGACATGCCCAGAATGCAAGCATGCATTTCCTTAGCATTAAAAAAGCTCCCTCCAAAGAACAAAAGCCCTGAGACAAGGACACCCCATGCTGGCACCCAGCAGAGAAAACATGAGCTTCAATAGCAGAAGCAGGGAGGGATGGCTGGATCACAAGGGCGGGGTGCAGCCACGCCCCCAGGACAGTCCTCTCCTCTGCCTCCCTGTGAAAGCAAGGGCATCTGAGTCCTAGGCTCAGATGTGCCCAGACAGAGACACACATTGCAAACACTTATAAAAACTGACCCGGAACCGGGCCACAAAGAAGCCTTACAATGCCACGCGACTGACACCGTCAACACAGATGTCTTAAAAACTGCCACTGGGAAGCCAGGAACAGACACCTCGCCAGCCCCCACCACAGGTGTGTGACACCAAGGCACACAATACTAACATTCAACGCCCATTTAATATTCAGGGAAATTAAAAAGCAAGGTAAAGCACACCTGGAGAGGCAGTCTTCAACGTCCGTACATCAGGAGGACAAAGACCAACACTCAGTGAGCTGACTGACTCCAGCAGCTAGAAGTAAACAGCTGAAGAAATGACAGGAAACAGCAGGAATTAACGAAGGAAAACAAAGTAAACATCCACAAAACCAAAGTCCACTCTATGCTAAACAATGTTTATTTTCTTTTCAAAATCTCATTGAGGAATAAAAAGACTGGGTATTTTTGGAAGAAAAGGCAAATAACGGCTTCAGGTAGGATCATGAAAGTGGCCTCCACCGTCCTAGGACACAGCTGTAAAACATGAATGAAACAGAGGCTCCCAGAGCCACTGGGAAGGCGCAGCTGTGGAAGGCCCCAGGGGAGGGCGGGCAGGCTGCAGAAACCCCGGCCCTGGGCAGACAGGAGGCCTCCTCCACTCGCCCGGGCACCTTGCAAATACCAGTATCTGAGCACATCAAGCACTAAGAAAATCCGACACGTTCAGAGTTCCTGATGGTTAGCAAAGCCAACAAACAGATTCCTGAAATGGAAAGATGTCACTCACCGTTTCCTGTGTGACAAAGTTCTGAGCAAAATAATCTCAGTGGAAGTGGTATGCACAACTTTTAATAAATATCATAAAAGAGGAGGCCCGTGTACCTCCCGCTTCCTCTCCTGCTGGCTGGAATACAGTCTGCAGCTCCCGCTGGGATGGCCATCTCGTCCCAGAGGTGCCCTGAGGCATGGAGGCTGTGCATGTGAGGAGGCAGAAGGCACCAGGGCACTGCCACCTGGATCTGGATCAGGTCCCCAGAACCTGACTCACCAGATAGCACTCTTTCCACGTCTTGAAGCAATCCTTGTTCCAGATCTTTCTTTCACTTGTAGGTAAATCTAATCTTAAATGATTCAAATATTACTTACCAAAATACACTCAAGAAGAAATGGGAAAATGGAATATAACCATTCAAGAAGCTGATGTGGTAAAAACAAAAACAGAACATCTGAGAGAACAGAAGAGCTACCACAATACTAGGAAGAGATGAGCAGAGCAGGGCTGGCAAGGGACACAGGGAGGGCCAGCGGAGAGAAGGCACCAGGCGAGGTCACTCTGCGGGAAGCCACGTGCAGGAGGCAGGTCAGGAGCGCGACCAGCGGCATCGAGTGCCTCTGACAACCTAGTCAGATGAGGACTGGGGGGGACACCGACATATCCCAGAGCAGGCCTGCCGACCAGGAGAAGGCAGAGGACACGGGAGCAGAGCCGAGACCTCCACAGGGCGGGCTGGAGAGAGGACGGAGGGGAAGGCCCGGCACGCAGGGAGACTCTCCATGCGTTTGCAAGGCAGTGGGGCGAGGGCAGCGGTGACACCCGAGCTGAAGGTTCAGACAGTCCCAGCCAGAGTCACACAGGGTTTCTCACGGAGCCACACAAGACAGTCCTAAGTTCACATAAACCTAAAGACAAAGTGGAGGATGGGAGAGAAGTGGGGATGGTTAGTCTTTTCCAGACTTAAAACCACAGCACCAATACCAAGGAGGTGCGGGGTAGAGACACAGGAAGGAGCCCTGGGTCACAGAGGGTGGCGTCACAGGCAGTGAGGGGACGAGGTCTACCCGCAGCATAAAATAGCAACTCAAAAGACAACGTGATATTAGAAGGAAACCATTCAAACGACCTTTGCAGCCAGAACAAGATGCCGAAGGCCAGATCCAGACTTGCATGGTGTTTAAGACAGGGCTGGGCACAGCAGCTTGCCGGTCTCAGCCCAGGGGAGGCTAAAATGGGAGGATCACGAGTTCAAAGCCAGCCTGGATAGCAAAGTGAGAGGAGGGGAAGGAAAGGAGAGAGGGGAGGAGGGCAGGAAGACTGGTTTCTGCATTAGAGCAGAACCGTTTTAAACAAGAAGCCAGCATTAGGGCTGGGCTGGGGCTCAGCGGTAGAGCGCCTGCCTAGCATGTGTGAGGCACTGGGTTCGAGTCTCAGCACCGCATATAAATAAAATAAAAAGGTCCCTCAATATCTAAAAAAAATTTTTTTAAGACAACAACAAAAAAAGAAGCCAGTGACATCATGGGAGGGCACTTGCAACATCTGAGACACAGAGATTCGATTTCATGACATATATTATCCGTACAACCATGACACGTGCATTGTGCACAGAGGGCACCTTGGATATTAGAAAACACACGCATGGCCAGGTGTCAGCCAGCTTTCTCATGGCCCTGACCTCGAGAACCCACAAGAACAGCACACATGTAAAGTCAGGGTTGGCTCTGGACTTCAGAGGTTCAGTCCAGGCCGCGACTCCACAGCTCTGGGCCCCTTGGGAAGGGGCAGTGCCTCAAGGCAGAAGGGTGTGGAGGCCGGAAGCAGGGCAGGACCGGCTGCAGGAAGCAGAGAGCCCTGTTCCCCAGAGAAAGGTGTAAACCCCAAAGGCACGCCCCCAGCAACCCACCTCCTCCACCACACCACCTGCCTCAGAGGAGGCTGCCGCGCTTAGGACCTGACCAGCTCCCGGGCAGCACTCCTGCAAGGTCCCACAGTGAGCCAGTGACAAAAGACGAACACCACAGAAAGAAGGGCAGACAAGTGAGCCGGACACCAAGCCACCCTCCAGGCCAGTCCTCAGCCCAGGGGTAAAACACCAGAACACTCAGCGCTTTGTCCAGTCACTCACTGGCCACCCAACCTCACTGAGGCCGAGGCACAAGAGGCTCTGCGAGAAGGATTGTCTCTAAACCATGTCATGGGGTGCCTGTCGGACACAGAGCACAGGCTGTGTGAGCTGTTACTAAGAAACAAAGCCTTGGCTCCCAACCCTCAGACCTGCAAAAAATGAAAAAAACATTGAAGTGAAAAAATTCAACAAACAGTGCTGGAACGTTTGGGTATTATGCAACAATAAAGGAATGAATTTTGAACCACACCCCACACTCCATACCAAAAGGCATAAAAGGGGGTGTGGGGGGAAGGATAGCAGAGTGAAGCAGACATGATTACCTCCTGTACACATGACTGCGTGACCCGTGTGACCCTGCAATATGCACAACCGGAAAAATGAGATGACACTCCATTTATGTATGAGCTATCAAAATGCATAAATGCATTCTACTGTCATGTACAACTAATTAGAACAAATAAAATTTTAAAAAATTTTTTTAAAAGACATAAACTGGCCCAGTACGGTGGCACACGCCTGTAATCGCAGCGACTCGGGAGGCTGAGGCAGGAGGATCTTGAGTTCAAAGCCAGCCTCATCAACTTAGCGAGGCCCTAAGCAACTCAGTGAGACCCTGTCTCTAAATAAAATACAAAATAGGGCTGGGGATGTGACTCAGTGGCCGAGTGTCCCTGAGTTCAGTCCCCAGTTCCAAAAAATAAAAAAATTAAAAAGACATAAAACTTCTAGAAGAAAATGCTAAGACAAACTCCTGTGCCTGAGGACCAGACACCAAAAGTCAAACACACAGGGGGGAAGTGGACAGATCCGGCAGCATCCAGGTGTAACACTGCTGCTCTTTAAGCCACACAGACTTTGAAACTGTCCCTCTTATGGATTTTCTATTTAATTCTCGAGCTTGGCTGGAGAAAGAAGTCCGTGCCTGCACCAACATCCCGGGGCGCTGAGCCTGCACTTTCTCCCGGCAGTTGCAGCATTTCTGGTCTCATTTCTGGTCTTGGACCCACTCTGAGCTGATCCTTGTGTAGGATGCAACAGCGCCATTCTTCAGAGTTGGGTGTGCAGTTTCCCAGCACCACTTGTTAAAAAGGCGGTCTCTTCTCCAACACCTATGTCTGCACATTCGTCAAGGATCAGATGACTGGATCTACAGGGGCTTGTCTCGCTCTTCTGTTCCATTGGTCTTCACGTATAAAGAACTTTAAAAACTTTGTACCAAAAACCACCACAAACAATAAATAGGCCAATGAACTAACTCAGACATTTCTCAAAAGAAGCAATACAAATACATGAAAAGATGTTCACCATCCTCAGCAATCAGAGAAATGCAAATGAAAACTACACTGAGATTTCGTCTCACTCCAGTGAGAATGGCAATCATCAAGAATACAAGTAACAATAAATGGCGAGGATGTGGGGGAAGGTTCACTCATGCATTGCTGAGGGACTGCAAACCAGTACCAGCACTCTGGAAAGCAGGATGGTGACTGCACCCACTGAAACTGGTCTTGAACATCAGGATCGGGTCCTCCTTCCTCTGGTGTTGAAGACTGAATACTGAGGCAAGGAAACAAGTCTTATTTGAGAGACAAGACAGAGACAGAGAAGAGAGACACTCCTCTGGAGAGGAGGGGGTCCAGAGCTGGTGCCTGAGGGAGTGGGGGTGTCTTGCCCCTTTAGCGATTTCAGGCTTCCTTTCTTCTTATGCCTAAGTGAGCAAAAGGCAGGATGAGAGGCTTCCAGGGGTGACTGCTTCTGTTGGAAAGTGTGATCCTTCCCCTCTCCAGAGGCTGTAGGCAACGAGGCCACGGGAAGTGCAGTCTGCCCACTTCCTTCTTTGACAGTCAGCTACCTGTCCTTTGCCCTGTGTCACCACCACATGACCCAGCTATCCCACTCCTTAGTATTTATCCAAAAGCACATTACAGTGACACAGGAATAGTATGTTTATAGCAGCAAAACCCACAACACCACCTCGTGGGACCTGCACATCGACAGGAAGCTGGATAAAGAAACCGTGGTGCATATTCACAATGGAGTTCTGCTCAGCCACAAGGAAGAATGAAACTATGGCACTGGTGGTAAATGGATGGAACTGGAGAACACCATGCAACATGACATGAGCCAGAAAGACAAGGTTGAATGCTTTCTCTCACATGTGAAAATTAGAGGGAAATAAGGAATTTTAAAAAGGAGGTTCTCATGAAAATAGAAGTGAGAACAGTGGAGGAAAGGAAGGGGGCTGAGGGGGAGGGGGAGAGACAAGAAAGGGCAGGACACAGGGGAAGGGCTCACTCACAACCCCAGGCACGTGGGACTGCACTGCAGTGAAGGCCACTCCGTATGGAACTGCAAAGCACTAACTAAAAAGCAACCAGGAAGCAGGAGGAGGGGGACCGAGGAGGGCGGAGGGGGAGGAAAGGGGAGGTTCTGGGACTGAAGCAGCTGGCTGTGTCATGCATTTGTAAGTGTGTCGGAATGAACCCACTGTTACGTGTACCTATAATGTACTAATAAAATATTCTATAAAAACCCTGTCAAGGAAAAGTCAAGCCACAGGCTGGAAGAGAATTATCTGATAAAGAACTTATATGCAGAATATGTACATTTAGAACTCTCAGAACTCAATAAGACATTTTACCAAGGAAGATCCAAGATGGCGAAAAAGCACAGAAAAAGACTTCAGCATCATAAGCCGTTAAGGAAATGCAAATTATAACCACAAAAAATTCAAAGGACTGACCACACCAAGAATGAACTCACACACAGCTGGGAGGAATCCAGGGTGGGGCCACCACCTGGGTAGACAGGTGGGCAGTTCCTTAAAAAGCACACCTGCAGGCACCCTAGACTCCGCAGCCCCACCCCAAGGCATCAACACGGAGAACGGAGGCACCGATCACAGGACGCTCCAGCAGTGCCTCGGCACTGACCCACACAGACCACAGGCTCGCACACCCTGCAGAGGAGTCTGACTCTCAGCAGTAACGAGGAAGGAACCAAGACCATGCTGCAACTCGGATATAATGGAGCGTGATTAGGCTGAGTAGAAGGCGGACTCCCACAAGAGTACAGTCCAAGGACAGGTGGACTTCAGCACAGCAACAAACAGCAAGGGGCATGGGGCAGGGGGCAAGGAGTGAGGTGGGAGTGGGACATTCTCCACCGGGCCTCCTCTGGGAGCACCTGGGAGAGCACCCTGCTGTGGCCCTTGGAGGAGCGCAGGGGCGACACCTGGCAGGCCTACACGTGGGCTCGGCCCCTAGAGCTGGGGTCAGCAAACCACTGCCACGGCCGAGCCCTGTCTTTCCGAGCAGTCCTGGGGAACACAGCCACCAACGTTCACCTCCACTGTGGCCGCCTTCACACACCTCGGCTCCATGGCCTGATGTGACCACTGTCTGCCCTGTCCTGCTCAGAGACTTGCTCTTGCGTGCCAGAGACACGGACACGCTGTTTCTAACAGCAATGGCTGAGAAAGCCACATGCGCACCAGTGAAGGAATCAGGGAACAAATCAGGGCGCGGTCTCCAGTTACAGTGCACGCACGGATCCTCAGGCGGCAACACCAGCAAGAGCGAATGCTCACAGGGAAGGAGCGGCACGCCACGGTCAGCTGGGGCCGCCTCAAGAGAATGGGGCTGGGCAAGGGCAAAGGGCACGTCAACGTTTCCTTTATTTAAAACAAAACCAACCAAAATGTTCTAAGAACAGGTTAAACTTAAATCTCATGTTTTTCAATATCCTAAAGCAAACCAGAGAGGGTTGCTGATTCTTCCCACCCAGCTATCACACACGCAGCCGACTTGACGCACGCTAGCTGGACTTCTCCAAACCAACAAGTATTCATGGAACGAAGGCACTTTCCCTCTTAGCTTCTGAAGTCAAACGACTTCCGATTTCAAATTTACCCTTCAGAGGAGGCTCTGAAACAAGTCCCAGCATGCTGTATAAAAAACGCAGCTACAAAATCTAGACCAACAGGTGACTGGAGGGACCAGCTCAAGGGTTTCAGGTGGGTTTCATCACCAGGGACACAAGGATGACACTTGAGTAGAAGGACAGGACTGCCATGTTAGACTCCATAGCAACACGTGGCTGCACAAGGCCTCCCCCAGCTGCTGCTGGAGGGCACCTCTGACGCCAGTCTCGCCGGCAGGCCACATCTCACAACAGGACATTTTAAGCAGAATTTTCTAAAACAAACGACCATTAATTCAGGCGGGAAAAAATGTGTATGTGTGTGCGCACGCAGGTTTGTGTATCTGCACATATCCTCTATGTATGTGTACACAGCCCCATATGTAAAACTGTTTGGAATCACTGGTTGATTATCCAAAAATCTTGTTTACAAAAAAAAAATACATATATATATATATATATATATTACATAAATATATATATATATATATTCTTACTATTTATAGCAACTGAAAGAGAAACCCGGCTGTGGCACTTGAGGGATGCCACCTGAGCTGCAGTTGCTCAACCTGATGGTCACATGCTAGGAAATAGCATTGGTGCAGCGGAGACCACAGGTCACATCTACAAGGATGACCCTAGAAGCCAAGGTCGAACAGAGCACACATTCTAATTCCAGGCGTAGGACCCAGCTCCACCCTGCACCAGCTAGAGCCAGTCGCCAGCCTCCCCACTCCAAGGAGGGCCTGGAAAAGGGATGAGCGAGGCTGGAAGCAGAGCAGGCCCTGGGCCCCTGGCGCCAAGGCCAGTGGGATGCTGGGACAGGAGAGCACCCACGCGTCCACCGTGGCCACCAGGAATGGGAGGAGTGGTACCTGAATACATGGAAGTGTGTTGCCGATCGTCACTACCTTGGAAAGTGCCTCTGATTTAAAAGTGACTGTGCGAGACAGACGGCTAAAGTGCCAGCGCCTACAGACGTCATTCCGTTACCTTCTCTCCAGGTTTGGGTGACTGCTGCAACTTCTCATAATCTTTCTTAGTCTCCAAAATTTTTTTCACAAGTCCACCTGTTGAAAATCAGTAGTTTTAGGTTAAAGATTATTCTCTGTCCCAAGGAGCTATTCCAAATGGGTGGGAGGGTGAGAAAATGCTATATTCTATACTGAAAAGTTTCAAATAATCTATTTGATGAAGATAGTCTACAACCAAATGGCACAGCAGCTGGGAGTGGAAATGAACTATAAAACTTCAGAGTGTTTCCAGGAAATCAGCTCCTAGAATGGGGAAAAGCTTTGGAAATAGAATAGATTTTCTTTCCTATTTCCAATAGTTTATAAATGTAGATTAACACCCCAAAACATAACCACCTATTACGAACACAGTAATTCCAAATTATCTCTAAGTACTGATACTTTTTTTTAAATATTTGGGGCAAGAGTACTACATTTCTTTTAGAATTACAGATGGGGTGAATATCATATGAAAATCATTTTCTTGAAAATATTGTTCTACCCACTCCACATCAATATGGCACTGACTGAATACCTTACACACATGGATATGTGAGGACCATGAACCCCCAAAGGGGGCTGAGGACTATTTCCTTATGCTACAGTAGAACGATTGCCAGACTCAGATCACACTGAATGGAGATGATGACAGGTACTAACACACACACACACACACACACACACACACACTTTTTCTTTTTTGAAAATGCAAGGGTCCATCCAGGCACAGTGGCTCATGCCTATAATCCCAGTGGTTTGGGAAGCTCAAGCAGGAGAATCATGAATTCAAAGCCAGCCTCAGAAGGGAGGCCCTAAGCAACTCAGCAAGACCCTGTTTCTAAATGAAATATTAAAAAGGGCTGGGTATGTGGCTCAGTGGTTGAGAGTCCCTGGATTCAATACCCGGTACCAAAAAAAAAAGAAAAGGAAAAGGAAATGGAAGGATCCAGATTACAGGCTACAGTGGCTGAGCGCCACAGGTTTTTTTTACAGCAAGACATGTGAAAAACAAATACACAATCCCACCCCAAGAGTAAATCAAGCAGCTGGGATGCTTCCTGCGGCCCGGCAGAGCCAGGGGAGAGGACACACAGCGAAGGCCTGGACACAGGCCATGACTGGCAGCTAATGACCTCAATAACTGCAGGCAGCTCAGCAGAACTTCAGTCTTTTTCATATCTGTCTGGTTTCCCTGTATTGTCTTCCATGTTGGTTTGTTTGGTTTCCTGTTATGCTTGTTATTTCATATTTTAATATAATTTTAGTATTTTAATTAATTTTTTCTCTTTTCTTCTCTCCTTTGTATTGTACCCATTTTTTTTTTTGCTTTCTCTTCTGTTCTTCTTCATTCCCCAACACCATTTTCATTTTTTTCTCTCTTGTCCTTTTCCTTTTATTTTTTTATATAGTTTACTATTAATTTTATATTCCCTATTACCCAACTTCTTGGCATATCTCCACTCTCCCTTTTCTCTCTCTGGTTAATGGTGTGGGAGAGATCATTTGCCCCAACTGTACACTGTCTCCAAGAAACACACCTCACAAGCAAAGACATTAATGGACTCTAAGTACAAGGATGGAAAATTATACTCCATGTCAATGGAATCTGAAAGCAAGATGGAACCACTATCATATCAGACAAAGCAGATTTCAAGCCAAAATTAGAAGAGACAAAGAAGGTTTTCACATACTCATAAAGGCAACAATCCAACGAGAAGACATAATAATTGTAAATACTTACGTTCTGCATGCTGGGGCACAAAACTTCACAAAACAAACATTACTAAATATAAAAGGACTAACAGATTCCAATATAGTAACAGTGGGAATTTCAAAATGCCTCTCTAATAGGTCATCCACACAGAAAATCAATAAGAACACATCAGATTTAAACCTTATTACAGATAGGTCGAACTTAACAGAAATCTATGTGTTATCCAACAACAATTAAATACGCTTTATTTTTAGCTGCTCCAAAATTGATCATACATTAGGCCATAAAGCAAGTCTTGGCAAATTACCAAAAAAAAAATCTTATTTTTTCAAAAAATAATGGAATGAAATTAGAAATCCACAAGAAAAACTACAGCGACTATACATACTTTGAACAATACACTTTTGAATGATGAGTGAGTCACTGAAGAAATTAAGGGGGAAATTTTTAAATATCTAGAATCAAACAAAGATAGAAACACAACAGATCAGAATCTCTGGAATGCACAAAGGTAATGCTAAGAGAGAAGTTTAGGGCCATGACTGCCTACATTCAAAAAATAGAGAAATCTCAAACAACCTACTGATGCATCCTAAGGTCTTGGAAAAACACAAACAAATCAATCCTCGTTGTTTGGAAAGAAATAAGGATTAGAATTGCAATCAACAAAACCGAAACTAAAAGAATACAAAGGATCAATGAAATAAAGAGGTGATTCTTTGAAAAAAATAAAAGATTAATAAATTAATCAAAAGAGAGAAAACAAATTAATCAAATTAGATAAAAATGGAAAAATTACAATAGATACAACTGAAATTCAGGAGATCATTAGGAAATATTTTGAAAACATACATTCCAATAAATAGGAAAACCTAAAAGAAATGGACAAATGTATAGACACATATGCCCCTACCAAAACTGAACCAAGAGAGAGAAAATCTAAGCAAATCAACAACAAAAACTGAGATTGGAACAGTAGTAGATTCATAGTAGAATTTCATCAGATCATTAAAGAATTAATGCCAATACTCCTCAAATGATTCCATAAAGTTCAAAGGGAGGGAATGCTTCCAAACTCATTCTACAAGCCTAAACCACCTTGATAGCAAAAACAGATAAACTTCCAAGAAAAGAAAACTATAGACCAGTGTCACTGATGAACATAGATGCAAAAATCCTCAATAAAATATTAGCAGCAAATCAAATTCAATTGTACACTCAAAAGGTTATTTACCATGTTCAAGCTGGTTTCATTCCAGGGATGCAAGGATGGTCCGACACACACAAATCAATAAATGTATTAAACAAGACAAATAGAAGCAAAGACAAAAATCACATGATCATCTCAAAAGATGCTGAAAAGGCCTTAGGCAAAATTTAACACCTTTCATGATAAAAATCCTGAAGATATTAGGGACAGAAGGAACTTACCTCAATATCAACATGATCTGGTCTATCTCAAGTCCAAAGATAACATCATACTGAATGGGGAAAACCAGCAAATGAGCTGGGCGTGGTGGCACATGCCTGTAATCCAAGCGACTCGGGAGGCTGAGCCAGGAGGATCACGAGTTCAAAACCAGCCTCAGCAACTTAGCGAGGCCCTAAGCAACTCAGTGAGACCCTGTCTCTAAATAAAATACAAAATAGGGCTGGAGATGTGGTTCAGTGGCCGAGTGCCCCTGAGTTCAATCCCCGGTTCAAAAAAAAAAAAAAAAAACAGCAAATGTTTCCACTAAAATTAGGAACAAGACAAGATGTTCACTCTCACCACTTTCATCAACATAGTACTTGAAATTTTAGCCAGAGAAACTGAGCAAGAGAGGAAATAGATAGGAAAGGAAAAAGTCAAATTTTCCCTATTTGCAAATGATATGAACCTACATTATGAAGATCCTAAAAGATCTACCAGAAGTCTTCTAGGGCTGAAAAATTCAGTGAAGTAACAGGATACAAAATCAACATCCAAAAATCAATATTCTATACACAAACAATGAATCCACTGAGAAAGTAATCAGGAAAACATTCACATTCACAATACTTCCAAAAAATGAAATACTTGAAGGTAACCAAGGAGGTGAAAGATCTCTACAGGGAAAAATCATAGACCTCTAAAAAAGAAATTGAAGAAGACTCACGAAGATGGAAGGACCTCCCAAGTTCACGGAGATGCAGAATCAACATTTTTAAAAGAGACATTACCAAAAGTGACCTACAGATTCAGGGCAATCCCATCAAAACATCAATGACAGGCTGGGGTGTGGCTTGGAAGAGGAGCGCTTGCCTAGCACATGAGAGGCACTGGGTTCAATCCCCAGCACTACATTTAAAAAAAAAAAAAAGAAATAAACAAAATAAAGGTATTGTTTCATTCTACAACTAAAAATATATTTTTTTAAAAAACGAAACAAAAAAAACACCAACGACATCTTCACTAGAACTAGAAAACACAATCCTAAAATTCATACGGAAGACTGAAAGACCAGCATAGCCACAGGAATCCTGAGCCAAAAGAGTAATGCTAGAAGCATCACAATGGGTACGACTGTGAAGTACACTACAGAGTACAGTGACCAAGGCAGCACAGAACTGGCAAAAAACAGACCTGCAGACAGTGAACAGAACAGAAGATAGACCCACAGAGCCACGGTCATCTCATTCTTGATAAAGGTGCCCAAAACATATTTAGTGAAGACAGTCTCTTTAACAAATGATGCTGGGAAGACTCAATATCCATCTCTCACCCCGTACAGAAGTAAACTCAAAATGGATCAAAGTTGCCGGACGTCGTGGCGCACGCCTGTAATCCCAGCAGTTTGGGAGACTGAGGCAGGAGGATCTCGAGTTCAAAGCCAGCCTCAGCAAAAGAGAGGTGCTAAGCAACTCAGTGAGACTCTGTCTCTAAATAAAATACAAAATAGGGCTGGAGATGTGGCTCAGTGGTCAAATACCCCTGGGTTCAATCCCGAGATCCAAAAAGAAAAAAAAAAAAGGGATCAAAGTCCCAACTATAAGATCAGAAACTTTTCAAATATTAAGAGAAAAAACTGAGGAAACATTTCAACATACAAAGACTCCCTGAATAAGACGACTATGGTTTAGGAAATAAAGAGAATCAACAAACTGGATGGCATCAAATTAAAAAGCTTCTGCACAGTAAAGGAAACAGCACAGTGAAGACACAGACCTAGAGAATGGGAGAAAATCCCTGCCAGTTCTTCCTCCGAGGGGGGATATCCAAAGTATATAAAGAACTCAAAGATGAACACAGGAAAAAATAAAATAGAATCAAAAATCAATAAATGGGCAAATTAACTGAACAGACATGACTCAAAAGAAGCACAAATGTCCAACAACATTTATATGAAAAAATGTTCGGGGGCTGGAGTTGGGGCTCAGTGGTGGAGCACTCGCCTGGCACGTGTGAGGCTCAGTGGTGGAGCACTCGCCTGGCACGTGTGAGGCTCAGTGGTGGAGCACTCGCCTGGCATGTGTGGGGCTCTGGGTTCCATCCTCAGCACCACATATAAATAAATAAATGGAATAAAAGATCCATTGACAACTAAAAAGAAAACTTTAAAAAATGTTCAACAACTACAGCCATCAGAAAAATGAAATGCAAACTACACTGAGCTTCCTTCTCACTCTAGTCAGAATGGCAGGCATCAAGAATACAAATGACAGCCAGGCGGGCGCAGGGGCGCACACCCGTGCTCCTGGCAGCTCGGGAGGATTGCGAGTTTAAAGCCAGCCTCAGCAAAAGGGAGGCACTAAGCAAGTCAGTGAGACCCTGTCTCTAAATAAAATCAAAACAGGACTGGGGTGTGGCTCAGTGGTCGAGTGCCCGAGTTCAATTCCGGGTACCTCCCCCCCTCCCAGAAAAGAATACAAATAACAACCAATGCCAATGAGGATAAGCAGGAAAAGGATTCTTATACCCTGTTGGTAGGAGGTAGATGAGTACAGTCACTATGGAAATCGACATGGATAAAAAGAACAAATTACAAAAAAGAAATCAAAATGGAGGTTCCTCAAAAAGCTACAAACAGATCTATTATATAATCCAGCAATACCACTCCCTGGTATTTATCCAACAGAATTAAAGTCAGTGTATTTTAAAGATACACACATACCTGTGTTTATTGCAGTGTAATTCACACAATAACCAAGTTATGGAATCAGCCTAGTTGCCTGTCAACAGATACATGAACAAAGGAAATGTGTGTGCGCGTGTGTCTATATGTACGCGCACAAGGTGCAGATACACACACACAATGAAATTCTACTCATCCATAAAGAAGTATGAAATGATGTCATCTGCAGGAATATAGATGACACTGGAGAACATAATTCTGTGCAAAACAAAAATCAGACTCAGAGAAAAAAGTATTGTATTTTTTTCTCTCATATATAGCAGTGAGAACTAAAACACAAAAACCAAAAAAGATGGATTCCCTGAAATTAGAAGGGAGACCAGAAGGGGAGAGAGAGGGGACCAGCAGGAGGGAGAGAGGGGGTGGGGAGGTACTGGGGAGTGAAACGGATCAACGTACATTTTCGTATATATAAATTAAACCCGCCATCCTGTATAATTAATATACACCAAAGAAATAATACTAATCATGTAAGACGATGATATCAAGGGAACTAAGTGAGTAGCATACAGAAATTTTCTGTAATATCTTTGCAACTTTTTTGCTAATCTGAAATGATTCCAAATAAAAGATTAAATAGAAAAAAGAAGAGAAAATAGAGGATCAGTCATATATTTTACTGTTCCCTACAGTGGGAGGGAGAGTATGGGGTGAAAGAGACAGGGGTCCAAGCCCCACACCTTTAAATAAATACACCTGGTTTTGGCCACTTGGCCTTAAAAGCCATGGGAACATTCTATGTGAATAGAAAAACAAAATTATAAATAATGCAAAAAAGTGAAAGGAAAATAAGAATGTTAAATTAGCAAGTATATGCTAATGAATCACTCCCTAACTTAAAACAGTTATAAATCTGTTTACCCTCCATCCCTAATGGGACGCACCCTAAGAACAAAGGCACAGAAACCCTGACCGTGCTGTGTGTGCACGCTGCAGGGACACGCACAGCGGGGGTGCTGGCAGCCACGGTTCGGGCAGGAAAACCCAAGACCGCAGGGGACCTTCAGTCCTGAGGTTCAGCTGGAAGCATCAGGAACACAGGACATATTTTTTATACAAAACTGCACGTCGCTTCCCTGTGCAGTGCCAACACCTGGAAACCAGGCCGACAGAAGCCACAGGCAGCCAGCCAGGCCCTTACAGAAGGGACAGAGGAGGGCAGGAAACACAGAAAGCTGAAGACTCGGCACAGCTGCGGAGGTGGGCTGACAGGTCTCCAGGAGGGAGCTCCTCAGGCTGCCGCCTCTGTGGGGCTCGGCCTTGGAGAGCAAAGCCAGGGACAAGGACGGGATGGGTGCCATCAACACCGCCCTGCAACCCTCAGGAGAAAACAGACCTGGCTGACGTGACCAGCAGAGCACCAGGAGACACAGCACAGGACCAAGCCCACCCACGATGCACTCTCACTAAGCAACCTGAACCACTCAGGTCTCTCAGAGGTGTGGGGGCCCTGAGGGAAGAACAGGGCAAATACACCACAGCGGCCCAGCCGGCTGCACCGAAAGGGGCCACACTCGAGAGGACAGCAGGCAGCTGCATCCCCCCAGGTCCAGAGAGGGCTGCAGGCAGCAGACGTGGTCTTAGGGCGGCGGCAGCTGCAGCGCAGGGAGTGAGCGCACCCCGACTCCAACCGACAAACCAGAAACCGCACCAGCAGCTGGGGATTCGGCAACACGAAGGGACTGCTGCTAAGTTCTTTTCTATACAATAATGGGAATTTGTTTGTTTTTTGGAGTCCTTAACTTCTCCAGATACATACACACATATTTAGAAAGGAAAGGTTCCCTGGATCTGAAAACAGCCGGGAGCAGTCATGGCAGGTGGAGCCAGCAGCTACTGAGCGGGGATGGGTACAGGGCCTGCTTCAGAACTATCCTCCTATTTTGTAAGTTTGGAATGAGAAGAAACAGGTTTGGGAAGAGAACAAACACTGTCTCAGAACCACAGGCATGGAAGGACCCCACAGCTAAGGGGACAGACAGGAGGAGGTCACTGGCACAGAAGCCCACAGCTCCTCCAGCAACAGCTCCTGGGCTGCGCCCCATCAGCCAGGTGTGCCCTAAGGTAGCCAAGCAGACCCCCACCAGGGCCCCCCCAACACAATGGCCACTCATGGCTGACCCTTCCAAAACACACACGGAGGGCGCTCACATGTGCACACCAACACGCCAACACAGAGGATGCATACGCATACAAGGAAACACACCAACACATATATGTGAACATGTCAACACATGAGGAGCAGACAGATACACAAACACACCAACAAACAGGGGCAACACACATACACAGAAACATACCACCAACAGAGAGGGGCACATGCATGTGTACAGGAGCACACCAAGATGGGGTACACATACATACACCAAACACACCCCCACACAGAGGGGAGGACACGTGTACATGGGAACACAATACAAGAACATACATGCAAACGCATCAACACACACAGAGCACGTATATATGAGCATGCCGACAGACAGGTGAACATACACACAAGCACACACAAGTGGGGGCACACAATGTGTCAGAACACACAACAAAAGGGGCGGGCACAAACGCCAGTGCAAATGCACACACACACACACGGGGCAGCACACACATCCATGAGGACACACGGCACACGGGGCATGCACACACATCCATGAGGACACACGGCACACAGGGTATACACACACATCCATGAGGACACGTGGCACACGGGGCGTGCACACACATCCATAAGGACACGTGGCACACGTGGCGTGCACACACATCCATGAGGACACACGGCACACGGGGCGGCACACATCCATGAGGACACACGGCACACGGGGCGGCACACACATCCATGAGGACACACGGCACACGGGGAGGCACGCACATCCATGAGGACACATGGCACACGGAGCGTGCACATGCATCCATGAGGACACGTGGCACACGGGGCGGCACACACATCCATGAGGACGCACGGCACACGGGGAGGCACACACATCCATGAGGACACACGGCACACGGGGCGTGCACACATCCATGAGGACACGTGGCACACGTGGCGTGCACACACATCCATGAGGACACACGGCACATGGGGCAGCGCACACATCCATGAGGACACACAGCACAAGGGGCGTGCACACACATCCATGAAGACACATGGCACACGGGGCGTGCACACACATCCATGAGGACACACAGCACATGGGGCAGCACACACATCCATGAGGACACACGGCACACGGGGCGTGCACACACATCCATGAGGACACATGGCACACGAGGCAGAACACACATCCATGAGGACACATGGCACACGGGGTGTGCACACACATGCACACCAACACAGGTATTAGGTGCATGTGAGCACACCAGAATAAAGGAACATGCACATAGGCACAAACACATCAAAACACAAGGGTGCACATGAACATACCGACACAGGTTAAAGCGCTTACAGACCAACACACACAGGGAGTACCATCACATGCACAAAATCACCAACATATACGGGGCACAGGCACATACACTCAAACACTCCAGCACGCAGGGTTACACACAAGACAAGTAAACACACGAACACACAACAGGGTGCATGAACACACATAACATACTAACAGGGTGGACACACACAGGTGATAACACACCAGCACACTGGGCACCCCACACACATGAACACGTCACCACAGAGGGGCCTACACATGAAAAACCAACACATGCAGAGGGTGCACACATGCACACCCTAACATGCCAACACACACCACATGTGAAAACACAAAGACACAGGGCACACCACGGCATACACAAGAACAGGACAACACGTTTAGTAGGCACACGCATGCCCAGGAACACTGACCACCTGAGAGACACATTTAGGCACATGCCAACACAATGGGCACATGCACATACATGCAAATGTGCCCACAGACAGCACACACCCACAGACACACAGCACACAGGGCCCCTGCACGCACACTCCAACATGTCAACACACGTGGGCACACACACATTCACTTGTACACACCAGCACACACGTGACCAGTGTCGGGACTCACCATGCTTCTCACTGTCCTCCAGCTCCATTGCTGGCACCTAAGCAGGAAAGAGGGAAGGAAAAAGAGGATTCAGGTAAGCTGAACTCAGAAAGAACCCTGTGCGCTCAAAAAAAGGAATAACAGAGTTAAAGACAGAAGGAAACTAATCACAAAACAGGAAAATTCTGCCTCCGCAAATCTACAGCTGCACCACTAATCTAAGGTTTGTGAATAGTGACTGAAAACAGCCCCGTGGTGAACTAACCATTTCAATTTCGGACATTTCAGAGACCTGAGGGGCAGCCTCCACCACAAACTGCTCATCGTCTTCGTTGTCGGAGTTCTGTGAATCTACAATCACATTTGAGACGGTTTTACCACTCCCTGTCCTAAAGAAGAAGAGACAGTCATGTCAGCAATGTCCCATCAGTCACAGGTTCTCATCAACCCTGGGCATCCAGAGCTCTCTGAGGTTATGGAGAGGAAGTTCGCCACTGCCCCAGCCACAGGGCCTGGAGAAGCCTCGAGGCCTGGCCACCAGAGCCCACCCTCCCCTCGACCCCCTCCACACTGCCCAGAGCACCTTGCCACAGCCAGCCTCCCTCTGCCCCACAAAATCCCTGGGCCTCCGCCTCCCCAACGTGTGCTCTACCCAGCCCTTCACCCTCTGCCCGCTACCTCGAAGGCCTGTTCCCAAGGCACAAATCTCAGGACAGGGTGGCCTGGGCAGCCCCGCAGGCCCCAGGACTCCCCTGTGCACAAAGCAGCAACTCAAGGCCCCTCATGTGGCACCCAGGCCCTGCCTGGGCCACATTCCCGCCGTGGCCTGTATTCCTGCCCAGCACCCACTTACCAATCTGCTCTCCACCCAAGTCCTACCACTGTCATGGGCCAGCCAGCATCCCACAGCCTGCCCACCACCGAGACCTGCGGGTGACCACCTGCTCTCTCACCATCAGCTTCCCTCAGCAGAGGCCTGGATGGCACGTGCCTGGGCCTCGACCACAAGCCCCACGCCCACATGCTCTGCATGTGTAGTGCCCTGACCTCAGCCCTCCCTAGTGACCTGCCACAGTCATGCTTTAACAGTGTCCTCGACTCGGCCACTCCAGCCAGTGTGCACGTGGATTCACACACACGCCATTCCTCTGCTGCTCTTCACTGGGAACTCCTGGAAAGCAGGTCTACCTGTGCCACCTCAAGTCCGCCCACGTTCCCCCAGGTGCCCCATCCACCCTGCCTGAGGTCTCTGTCCGGCCTTTGGCAGCAAACCTGGAACCCTCTGACCCAACTTCGTCCTCAGTGTGTGATGCTCAGTCTTCCACCCAGAGAGCAGAGGACAGTCTCCTCGATCTCCAGAAGGCACCGTCTGCGCACACACACGCTCTCCCTCTCACCACCCACCGTGCACACTGCTCTGCGGCCTGGGGCAAGGGCTGTACTCACTTCTCTCTTCCCAGGCAGCCCCCAGCCCACACATGGTGGGCCTTACCTATCCGCCATCAAGGTCTCTGCACTCTCTTGCCGTTTGACCCGGGGAGGCGCAGGTCTTGCACTGCCGGGCCGAGGGAGTCTTCTAAACCCCAACAATGGAAAATCAAAAGGAGTGAGATAAGGCACATTTCACGCCAGACAAAAGAAAACCCAGACTAAGGTCAAGGCTGATCTCCATGCCGTCATCCACACGCTAGTCAGGACTGCTCTGCAGAAGCCCGAGAAGGCAGGTCATGTGACGGAGCTAACAGTGGTCAGCACGCAGCGCGGGCAGGAAACCAGCCCCGGGACGAGCTCTGCACAGTCACACAGCTCAGGGACAGAGAAACTAAGCGGTGCTGGCGTCCTCTGTCACACGGTTCCCCCAACTCAGCTCAAGCACTGAAGAGCCCAGTGGGCCACTATTCTGGTGGCAGAAAGCACACACCTGACACTGGAGGACAGCTCACTGGGGGCTTCTGGATTCTCAGACACCTCGCATTTATCTGGGGCCGTAGGTCCAGCTTCTCCTTCTAAACAGGCACAATACAACCAGCAATTCAGAGAAAGAAACACAAAGAACTAATGATATTTAACTCAAAATTAATTCAAATATATTTAATTCAAATATAAATATTGATTAATTCAAACGTAAGTATTTGAAAAGGCAGCAAACAATTACAAGTATAAATGAGCTATTTTCTCATCCATCATTTTGGTGAAGATAAAACAGATGTATAAGATCTAAATTTAGTGAAGATTTGGGGAAATGGATACATCAAACTCTGGAAATGCAAACTGGCTCAGCTACCCAGGAAATACAATTCAAAAGACAGGTCGATCTACTGAGCGATTTAACTTAAAGGAAATACAAGCTAAGAAAGCAATGGACATCTGTCCAGAGGTACACCCCTCATCACTGAAAAAGGGATTTCGCAGTGACTAAGTACATTACGGTACCGTCACACACTAGGCCCTTTGTGCAGAACGACGTTATCATGTGAACATATGATTAATAACAGCGCAGCAATATATCTGGTAATTCTGTATACACTCATAGGGCCCAGAGGGATATGAAGTTACAAGCAGTGGAATTACCAGTGCTTTTTATCTTCACCTTCATATTTTTCTTCATTTTTAAAATTTTCTACAGTTGGGTATGTACCATAGATAGTATTTTTATAATCTGAACAAGTTTTCTTCACATTGGTTAAAAAAGATTTAATCAGCAAGTTACAAGCCAAAACTACTGAGGCAAATTCACTCTATTATTTAAAGTAAAAGAAACTTAGATTTAAAAAGCAGTAAAAACATTAAAATTTGAAAATTGGGAATGTACTTTATATTCTGGGGGAAAAAATCCTGAAATGTATTCTTTTCAGGAATAAAATCTATAAGCACATGTGTGATTCGCACACATGAACCAAAGCTTCACACAGCAGCCAGATTTGAAGTGCATGCTGCAGGTTGGACCTGGAAGGCCCCAGGCAGTGCCAGAGACCAGGAGGTGACGGACACGCTCAGGCGACCCTGGTCTCCTCTCTTTCTCCTTTTGCTCCTCAGCCTGAAGAAGAGCAGCTTTGTCCCCATGAGCTTCTGCCATGATATGCTGCCTCGCCCCAGGCCCACAGCAACCAGGCCAATGGATCATGGACTGAAATCTCTGACACCATAAAATAAACCTTTTCTCTCCGTAAGCTGATTATCACCTCAAGTACTTGTTACAGTAACAGAAAGGTGATGAACACAATTGATAATAGTTAAGATACATTTCCTCAAAATAAATTTCCCTAGTGCAGTTTGTCAGTGAGATTCAAGAGTGCATGTTTCTACCTACATGTGCACAAAAATGCCACCAGTACACCTAAAGCCATTCTCACCTGCATCACTGGTGGAGTCACCTAAAAAAAAAGCACAAGAAAAAATTAACCTCTGTGTTAGTCTGCCTCAAGATGTCAAGCGACCTGAGCAGAATCAGAGAAGCGTCATGAATGGCTCTGGGTCTCCTGGGAGAGGTCACTTCCTCACAGCCCTCCCAGGCCCCTGCCGTCCTGTGCTGCTGTCAACTGCCAATCGTAAAATGCAGTCCATGGAAACAGGAAGCAGGGATGTGAAGAAGAGCATCAGAGAGAAATGAGACAGAACCACGCGCCAGGACACGGGGGACAGTCACCAGAGCACTAGGGACGGCAGCAGCTCTGTGCAGGTGACCGAGCACCCAAGGCCTTGCCAAGACCAACAGAACCAAATGAGCTCGGCCACCTAAGAAGGAGCAACAGCCTCCCGCCAGCTCCCCAGCAGCTCCCAGCCCCGGGGTCCCTCCTCGAGTGCTACACCTGGGCACTCACGTGGCCCACACAGTCACATGCAAGCGAGGAGCACTCCCGCAGGGCAGGGCAGGGGCAGATGCAAAGCTGAGAGGGATGATCTTTTCCTCATGCTTTTAAAATACATGTACAGAGGGGCCAACAGCAGGGCATTTCCACACCAGCCAAGGACGTCAGGTGGGGAGAGTAACCAGCAATCACCCCACCCAACCTCCAGCCCGGGCAGCCCCCCAGGCACACAGAAATCAGACCCACTCACAGAGTGGAAGTGCTCCTGGACACTCAGGTCTGCCCCAATCCCCAGGGTGCACACCACAGCCCAGAGCCCAAGAGGGTAGCTCTGGGGCAGGAAGCCCTCTGGGACCCCATCTGTGTGCAACCAAGAGGTTCCAGAGATCACACACCACAATGACACAGCCGGGAGGCGACAGTCAGGAGCTGGAGAGCAGGGCTCTAGGCAGAGGGACAGTGTGACGGCAAGCAGGGGAGCTGCAAGCAGGGGAGCCGGCAGCAGTGCAGGGCCCAGAGGGTGGTGTGCACAACGGGGTCAGGGTGGGATTCGGCTCAAGCCTGGGGCGGGGCTGCCAAAGACAGGCAGGCAGGGCAGCTCAAACGTGGCCTGCACCCAGTCCTACGCCAGCGGGGCCAGTCCAGAGTGGAGCAATTCTACCAGGAGGACACCAGCACAAGGTAAGCCTTTCACAGACCAGTCCCTGACCCAATGGACACTTCCATCCCCGTCCCCTGAGCATCCTCCACACAGAGGACTCCCTCCTTCCCAAATCATCCCTGCCCCGCCACCTGGGACCACTCTCTGGGTTTGTGCTGCCCTCATGCCAGGCCCTGGTCCCAGGCAAGCGCACCTATCTGGGCTCTGCCATCACCGGGGTGTGGCAGCTCCCGGTTCCCCCATCCATCCTCCCTCTCCAACTGCAGGCCTGCTCCACATGCTCCTGGGGTTCCCACAATCTGCCCCCTCACCTCCAGTCTGCACCATTCTCTCCTCTTCTGGGGACTGCTCTCTCAGCCTCCCAGACTAACAAGGCGCTTTTCAGATCCTGGCAGGGCTGTACACTGCCCCCGACCTCGTGGCCCCCTCTGCGCTGCTGAGGCCGGCAGCACCTGGCAGGCCGCTCATGCCCCTCAGGTGGAGCAGACTGGTTGCCTGAACACCTCCCACCTGGGGGCTTCACCATGCCCTTCCACCTGCCCACAGCTCGCCCCAGCAACCCCCACTGCCCGGGTCCCCAGTCCTGACTCAGCATCGCTGGTCACTGGCCCTCCATTTCAGCTCTGCAGCCTCATCCAGCCCTGTACGGACATGGGGAACACAGTGGACAGTCTAACTGGTGGCTGAGGCCCTCCACAGTACTCCCTGTCTGAAGAGCCTTGCCTGGCCACACCCCGACACAGCCGAGCCATGGGCACTGGCGCAGGTCAGGCCCATAGGAAGCCAGGCTGACGCGTATTTTACCACGATTCTTTTGAAGTGAGAAAAAGGAGGTTGAGTGGAACTGCAACTTGAGACACTGAAAGAACAGGACAGACCGGAAATCCAGTGGCCACCACACAGGGCTGCCCAGGAGTCCACCCTAAAGGGGAAGCCGGCCTGCGGTGCTCTCCAAGCAGTGGCCCTGAGCTGTCCGGGGACCATCTGTGGCAGCCCCAGAGTCATGAATGCTGCCACCTGCTTCACCCAGGAGGCATTCTGAGCACAGGAGGATGCCTCTGTTTCCAGCAGTGCCATCAGTCACTCATGGGAAAAGGCCAGGGAAAACAGGCCCAGCTGCAGCCACGGGAACATGCACAGAGCTGGGCAGGGGCTTGCTCTGGGGCAATTCCTCCCACCCCCAAGGCAAGGACGGCTGTTCTTACCTTTCTGCTTTGCTGCTGGGTCTGGCTCGATGTTCTCACGCCACAGACTAGAAGAGTTATCATCTGAAATACGAGTTGAGGTAGTATTGGTTTCTTTGATTCCTGACATCAAACAGTTTAAAACTGGTCACTCAGACTGCACCCTGGAGGGCTGGTGATCAGTGGCATCTCCAGCCCTCTGGGTCAGGGCCAGCCAGAGCTCACTAACCCGCCCACCCTTCCCCACACTGCAGGCTGACCAAGGATTCACAAAGGTCGCTCTGAAAACACACACCTAGCGTGCTCTCCTGCACCGTGGCTCTGGGAGTGGGCACCAGATGGCACAGGCCCCTCCCAGCCCACTGACAGAGGGAAGCTCAGGCCTCCCCAGGCAAAGCACTGGCTCTACCTCCACTTCAAGAACCACTCAGACCGACCAGGCTCTGCTGGCTCCCACCAGTCAGCCCGGGGAACAAACGTTGCAGGAAGCAGGAGGAAGAGAAAGGGACTTTTGACAGAGTGCACTGTCCTAGGTGGACTGAAAATTACCAAGCAGGTGTCAACTGATCGCTCAATTCTGAAGTTTTGAAAACAGGAAAAAAATTGAATACCTGAGAAATAAACTATTTCCCTATTTAAATAAAAAGGGCATGGGAGGTGCTAGAGGCACGGCTTTGATCCATGGCAGATGCTAAAATTGAAAAATAAATCAATTTGGCAGTTATAGATCATCAATTTTAGAATACCCCGAGTTGAAAAACCAGCCACAGCAAGGGACACACCACTCCCCGCATGAAGATGAAGCTGGGAAAACATCCCCAAAACCTGGTCCTGCTGTCTTAGAGCTACTCAAAGAACAGCTCACCTCAGGGTCAGCCTGCCACTGACCACAGAGCAGAACCGCATCAAACAGATGACACACAGCCTTGCAAGGAAATCTCTGTCTATAAACGACGCTGACTTAAACAGTCTAGCAGCTAATTATTTATGAAATTTCTTAAAGGGTAGCCAAAGAACGAACATGAAATATTAAAATCGAAAAATAAATAAACTTTGGCAGTTATAGATCGTTCATTTTAGAATACAGCACTCTAATAAGTTTAAGTTGTCACATTTTATTTAAAAATGTCAAAGATGTTCTATTCATTTACTTATTTATTTGCAGCACTGGGGGTTAAGCCCAGGGGTGCTCCACCCGATTCACACTCTCAACACTTTATTTTTTTATATTGAGACAGGCCCTCGTGAAGTTGCAGAGGCTGGCCTTAAACACGTGGTCCTCCTGCCTGGGCTCCCTGAGCTGCTGTGGTCACAGGTGTCACCACGGGGTCCAGCAGAGATCTTCTGTATTCTGAACACCCAGCATCACAACAGGCAGATGCAGAGTACTGTCTTCTGTCTGGAGTTCAAGGAGACCAATGACCCTGAGAACAATTTCATCTTTTCCAAGTTCCAGTGAATTCTTAAATAAGCCTAACTGAACCTCAGGTTCCCACAAACACCAAGGACGTACAAACAGGCTGTGTACTCACCAAAAGCACTACAATCAATTTTTACTCACAAAGGGCACATCAACCAGTTTATTGAATCATACCCTTAAAAGACTAAAGTAATGCACTTATTAAAAAATCAGAGCTACTGTGCACGTGAACAAGTCATCGCCTCTGCACAACCTGCTGCGTGCCACCATCTGGTAAGCAGGAACCCCACAGGAAACTAAGCTCAGGCGCTGGGGCTGCCACTACAGACCTGGAGCAGGTTCCCAGCCCATCCCCGCTGCAGTCCGTCCTGCCTCGTGGGGCTGGCGCCAGTGTGTACAGACAGACGGCAGCACCACCTGGGCCTGGTCGCGGTTCCACATCAGTTACTGTGACTGAAGCCAGCGACTGGGTGGACTGCCCACAGCGCCACTGCAGGCAGCCTGAGGTTCTGCAGTGGGCTGGGCAGAACGCACTCACGCTGCCCTGCTACTAGATATCCTCACGTAACCAGGGGTTTGAAACATGAAAAACATTTTGGAACAAAAAATACATACTACTGGGAAATTTTAATTCTGCTCAGTGAGAAAAGAATTTTGTGGCTATGTAAAATGTGTCTCATTTTATTTTTTGAGCTGCATGCTGAAGTATTTAGACATAAATTATTAGGGTCCTGCAATCATTCATAAACAGAGCTAAAACAAAGCGCAGCGTGGGAAGCACTCCGCCTGGCGAGAGGCGCCTGCGTGGGACCGCACTACTCTTCCTACTTCCCTGTATTTTTCATGATGAAGAAGCGTGAACAATGAAACAAAAGGAAAAGAGGGAAGCAAAGCAAAGAAAGTATGGCTTGACCCTGCAGAGAACTGGACACTGTCAACGGACTGCAGAGGGGAGGCGCAGCCTCCAGCTCAAACGTCAACCTGGAGAGCAGAAGACACCTCCACACTTTAAAAGAAACGGGTGAACGGATGAATGCCTTCTCGACCTCTTCACCCAAATGCAAAACGCTAACAACAAGGCCACAAGTCTCCTTACGACAGTCTGCGACAGCAGGGTCAGCTGGGCCCTGGGCACAAAGCTCCTGGGGTCAGAACCCTGTCCGTACAACACAGCTGCCTGCATCCTTTTTTTTTTTTTTTTTTTTTTTTTTTTTTCGGGGCCCTGGCGATTGAACCCAGAGGTGCTGCCATGGAGTTACATCTCCAACCAGTTTGCTTGTTGGCTTTGAAGAAAGATGTCACTAAGTTGCCCAGGTTGGCCTTGAACTTGTAATCCTTCTAACCCAGCCTCTCAAGTTGCTGTGATTACAGGTGTGGCCAAACAACCACTTTCTTTGAAAGCACAGGCGTTCCTCTGAAGTACTCAGGAGTGAGCGGCAATGGTGAGGAAAGGCTCACTCCCCAGACCCAGAGCAGTGACCCTGGAAGCCACGCACAGTGCTAGAAGCAACAGGGAGTTTCCAACACACACACAGAATAGCAGGGTGACAGTGAAGGCACCCCAGCCATAGGGGAGGAGCTGGGGGAGAAGGAAGGACCGGGCTCTACCCAGCCCCCCAGCACAGCAGCTCAGGAGCACACGTGAGCAGGGCTCTGCTGGCCCGCCCGCTGGAAAACAGGCTTCCTTCTCACCCACAAAACACCCCGAGGAGAAGCGAGGTTTACAGTTTGCACCTCTCCACGACCAGCTTACGCTACTGTCATGCTCATAGATAAATAAAATTCCTCAAGTGCTCAATACATGCCTAGAGGATGACTTCAAGCTGTTTTAAAATCCATGAGCTTTGGCTCAGCCTGGTTTGGGGCTGTCAGTTCAGCTGCAGTGATCTGTCAAGCAATATGCCCGTCTCCCAGCTGCTGTGCAGGCACCACCTCACTCGCCCTCCAGGCAGGCATCTCACACACGTTCGCAAGGATCAAACTGTGGTTCTGAGAGCCCATCCACGCCCGTGCTCCAGGTCAGGAGGCGGATGGGCGGGACGGGGTGAACTCAGGGGTCCCCAGCTACACTGCAGAGGTCCTCCAGCGCCCACACACGGCAGCCTCCCTGCAAGCTTTCACCACTGCCCACACCCTCTCCTGCAGCACAAGGTTATAGGACACCTGACTGGTTCTCCCACAGGAGCCCGGAGATTAAAAAGGTCCCTGAAAAATAAGATCCAGTATGAGATGGTGCTGAACACCATCCAGTATGAGATGGTGCAGCACAGGTGCGCGTGGGGGAGTAGGAACCAGCAACCCTTCGCAGTCCTCCCTCACTGCTGGAGGCCTACAGTCGCCTGCTTGCAACAGTGACCACGCATGGCCGCTGCTGCACCAGCCCTCCACACCTAGGTGGCAGGTGCTCACAGCAGCCCTCCAGGCGAGGGAGGTCCTCAGGGACAAGGTGCACAGAAGGCCCATCTCCATCCCAGCCACATTTCCAGAGTTAAAAATTCAAGTGGATACAAAAACTTTCATCTGCTCCTAGAAGAAATTTACACTACTTTTTTCCTGGAATGCAACTCAAAAATTCTAGTATTTCTGAAGAATTTGGTCTCAGGTCACAGAAGACTGGCGTGACTGACCTTTCACGGAGGGCTGCCCGGCCGCGCACAGCGGGGCACAATGAGTGTTGGATACGGGCAAGTGCAATGTGTCATAAACATGCTTTTAAAATCTTTATTGTGTTATTGTGTTATTCTAACAGACGGTAGGATAAAGATTTAAAAAAATTCCAACAGCAAGATTAAGAATGCACTTTGACTTAAAAGAAAAAATAAGTTATACAGAAAAACACATGTGAAGATTAACTTAAAGCTGAGTTCATACAATTGTCACGATGTAGCAAAGTTAAAGAAAATAAAACATCAAGTCATTTCTGATCTTCAGCACATTGTAAAAGATCTGACAAACACTGAAGTGGAAAAATAATAAAGCGACTTATAACTACACCCAGATGTCAGCATTCACATCAAGCGTTGAGAAACTTAAACTAAATACCTTTTTCTTACCTATTTCTGAAGCTGTAGTTTCCTGATCTGGTTCATCATTTAATCCAGACGTTATGGGGTCTAAACTTTTACCTGAAATATTATCCTCCTTCCTTCCTGACATGAAATAGTTAACAACAGATTAGGACAGTGCAAAGGTTTCGGTGTCTGCAAGCTTTCGTTGGGATTTACGGGGTCGAGGCCAAGGTCACCAACACACCGCCCTGTCCTCTCAGCGGTCAACTCAGCCTCCACACTGCTCCCCCTACACTGGACAGGAGCCCCCTCCCCACAACCAGGACACGCCTCTCCCAACCCCCTGCCTTTTCCTTTGGGGGGGGCCCTGTCCAACCCTCCCAACCTGGAGCCCCCACAGAGCTCAGCACGCCCTGCTCCACCCACAGCAGCAGCTCAGGTGAGGCTCAAAGCCACACCTATAAACCTCATCACGGCCAAAACACTCAGGCAGTCTCACCCCCAACCTCTGCGACAATCCCTGATCACAGGTCACACGCCGCAGTCTACATACACCTCCACGTGCGCAGTCAACCTGGGTTCTGTCCTGCCGCCCATCCCAACGTCTCCCCAAGCCTTCCATTTCAACAGGTGGTACTGCCTGGCTGCCCAGAACCCCCAAAGGGGTCTTCTCTGATTCCCCTCATTGAAACAAGTGGTGCCCCGCCCATCAGCACAGCCCCCCTCGCCCTGCCCCACACGCCCTGAACCTCTGCTGTCTCACCACAGACACTTGGTCCAAGCCACCATGCTCCTCATCCAGTCACCACAAGCTCCCTGCTGTCCCAGGCCACCATGACTGCCCTCCAGTCTTATAAGGAGGTCCTTTAAAACACATACCCAAACTTGTCTGTCCTGCTCCAAGCCCTACCAGCCAGCAGACACCCTCCTACAGACACAAAGTGGGGGCTCCCCGGGCCTCCTGCTGGGGCAGCCCCTCCTCCTGACACCCTGCTTCCACTCCAGCTCTAGTTTCCTGCCCGGCATGCAGGCAAGGCTGCACCAGCTCAGCTCTGCTCAGGGTCCCTAGACACCTGCAGGTCCTCCTCCTCAGCCAGCCCACGTCCAGGTGTCCCCAGAGGCCCTCCCTCCCTGCCTTTGCCCCTGCTTCTCTTAGCTTCCTTTTTTTCCAAAAGACTCATCGCTAACTAACATGAATTTAGGCACTCTCATAGTCTCCTCAATATTACCAGGGTCTGCAGAATAAAGAAAGGAAGGCTCAACTGGATAACTCCAGTCCCGGGCAGACTTAGGGTAGGACACCTCAGCTGGCTGACAATAGCCCTGTGGCTCTGCCCCAGGTCCAGCTGTCCTGCTGCCCTTCTCCACTCTGGCCAGGGGCAGCACTCCAAATTCAGGCCCCTGTGAACCTCTAGGAAGCTCTCCCGGCTCAGCAATGGCACTGAAGATCAGGCAGCGACCAATTCCAACTGGCAACCCCTCGCTCAGTCTCGCTGCGCTTCGTCTTACCAAGCTGCTTCCCAGCAAGCTCCTTCTTAGCTTTACTGTAGGAAGAGTTATGTTCTTTTTCAGGGGAAAGACTGTGTTCACTGGTTCTAGAGTCCCTTCTTCCTGACATGAAATTGCACAATGAAAATAGGTATTACATTTAATTTGTAATGTTGGATACTTATCAAATGAATGAAATCAAAACCTACTAACTCCAAGTTGTGAGCTCCTTTATAAGGTCTCCTTATGAAAAAGCAAAAACCAGCACATTCTCACGTGAACGGTTTTGGCTCTCTAAGGCCAGTACAGCTGTAGGAGTCCACATCATCGTGCAAACATGGTGCCACACGCTCCAGTAGGTGCAAGGCTACATAGGTCCCGTGCCTCGAGCACCCCAGGACTGGGCATTTGCCCAGATACCAACCCACCCAAGCATGGCTAGAAGTTTGGGCAGAGTGCCAGCTTGGCTGGGGCAGGCCTGGGCCTGGTCAGTGCCTGGCCAACTGGCAGCAAAGACTGGAGGCCCCCAAACTGCTGACAGCTGAGTTTACAGTCATCAAGGGTGCAATCTCCAGTAAAACTCTCCTGTAGGTCACACAGAAAGGACCCCAGCACAAGGGGGCAACGCACAGACCAAACACCCTGAGCGGTCGGAGAAGGAGAGGACGCGGCTGTCTGCTCAGGAAACCCAGAACAATCAATGAAGACACCTGGCAACAGACTGAGCAGCCAGGCTTCAGGGTTATGACGCTGTCCGAAGACTCAGCAAGGCCAACAGGCATCACTGAACAAAAAAACAGAGACAAACAAGCATTCAGCCACCACCTGGAAGAAAAGACCCTTGCCAAGCTGAAGCTGCTCACCCTCTGAGCAGTGGCTGCCCACTGTGCAGGAGGGGCTCTTGAGTCATGTGGCAATTTTAAAATTCATCTGGACAAATACGCAAATAAAATGGCTCAAAACTTTTCTGAAAAGAACACTGACAGGAAACAGCAGCAAAACAGCAGTGATACAGAAAGCACAAAGGAAACAACATGTTCCCAGACCCCAATAGGTACAAGTAAGAAAGGGCAGAAGGGCCTCCTTAATTAGTAGGAGATCCAGCACCCAGGGCAAATTATTCTGAAAAAATAAGTCAGAGCCAGAGGGTCGGACACCAGGAATTACACTGAGAGGTGAATAAGAAGACTCAATATTAAAATGTACACTAAAACACATATCTTCAAATCACAATATTTATACAAATTACCAAAAGCTTCAAGTACATGAGAATTAAACACTCAGGCAAATCCAAAACCAAACCAAACACAATTAGTAGAAATGAAGTGCAAAAAACCAAAAGCACCCTTACTTAAAAATTGGCAGATGTCCTTGACATACGGGAGTGCACACAGATCAACAAGAACCCTCGGAACTCTAGACAGACAATGCAGAATCAAGAAAGAACAAACAGGCTGGGGATATGGCTCAGTTGGTAGAGTGCCTGCCTTGCAAGCCCAAGGCCCTGGGTTCAATCCCCAGTACCACAAAAAAAAAAAAAAAAAAAAAGAACAGACAAATTCGAGACCCCAATCAAAACTCTAGACACACATGAAAAAATGCAATCTCACTAGGAATTAAACTTCCCAGTTTTTGTCTGTCAAGATAGAAAGCTTTTAAAATGCTAGAGGAGGGTGGGCGAGGGCACCCATCCTGGAGCCCCATGCCAGGGCTCACTGCTCCAGGGCCTGTGCCAGGGCAGGACAGAGAGGACATCCCTGGAGCACCACTGACCCTTCACTTCTGGGTAATTCTAACTACTGCACTGGTGCCACACAAACTTACAGGATTTAAGAAAAGCGTATTTCAGAAACTACTTCTGCTCCTTCAAAGCGGCTTCACACTTCGATGGAGGCGAGCCTCCAGCATGAGCAGCTCTGGCTAGCACTGCCCCGCTGCTCTGGTCCTGCTGCTGGTGTGCCACACTCAGGTTCCATTCTCAGCCACACTCCAGGCCAGACCTGTGAGCTTAGCTCTCTGCAGGATTCCAGTGATAGTTTCTGCTATTTTTAAACACAAACACTGTCTGCCTGGATGCTCTCCATGCCGAGGTAAAAAACAGGCCCACTCAACCCGGACAACTGACCAACACTTCTGGACGATGGAAACGCACTCACACCTTTTAGGTTTCAACACAGATCTGCAGCACAAGGGGTGGCTCTGCCCTGGGGGAGTGAGTCCACACGAGAGGACAGACACGGCGGACCTGTGTTGCAGCCACTAGACTCTACAGCCATGGGACTGCGGCTGTGGCTCAGAGGTAGAGCGCTTGCCTAGCATGTGTGAGGCACGGGGCTCATCCTCAGCACCACATAGAAATAAATGAATAAAGGTATCGTGTCCACCTACAACTAAAAAATATTTTTAAAAAAACGAAGAGTCTGCCGCCAGACACCATGATCAGGGTAGAAGAGCCAAGACCCATGCCTGCAGCCAGCCTCAGCTTTGCAGTACCTTCCACAGAATTCTTGGATCGTCGCTTTGAGGTTTTCGATGTCAGTGACCTGGATGCTGTTGTGGAAATCTCAGCCTTAAAAAGAAAATGAAAAAGAAATTAACTGATGCATCACGCAGCAATAGCATCAGGTTTATTTTTCAAGTTCTGCTTGAGGGAAACCACATATGAAGACGGCAGCAGCATCCCCAGGCTGCAGGGGACGCAGCCACACAGCACAGCTGAGCGCTGAGCCCCAAGAGTGGGACCAGGAGGAGTCCAAGCCTCTTCCAGCCTAAACGTGGGTCTTTCCCCACAGCCCTCGGCAGCTCTGCACCCTGCTGAGGGCCCTGGAGAACACGGCCTGGCCCCGTGCTCCTGAGGACCAGCCTCCTGCTGCAGTCAGGTGCTGCTGCTTAATGCTGGTCACGGGCGTCAGAGGGCTGCAAGGCCCAGTGCCCTGAAGGACACACAACCGAGATGGCCCAGTGTCACCAGGCAGCATGCCCTTGTGGAACCACCACTGAGATGTTGCTATGCAACATGCAACCGCACTCAGTACTTAAATGCATTTGTACACAACTCTGAAAGTAAAACTTTCACCTCGTGTTTCTAGAAAATACAAGTAAGGGAAGGCAGCACAGCCCGCGCTCCCTCAGCACGACTCCACTCCCACTGCCTCTCCCCGGAGCAGCCTCCCAGTCCTTCACGCAGCTGCCTCCATTTCCCCACTGTCAACAGTGCAGATGGCGCTGGAGTCAGCTTAAGCCCTCAAAGGCCTTCCACCGACCTCCACAGCGTGGCCTACACAGAAGAGCGTGGCCACAACCAGACCTCAGCCACCGGAAGCACTGTGGGGTCCCAAGAGTGGCCAAGCAGGGCTGAGAGAGCGCCTCAGCTGGCCCTCTTCCCCACCAGACCCTCCCGAGTGCCCTACCACCACCCTGCCCCTCAACACCACTCATCACACTCTCCAGAAATGCCCAGAAAACCACCCCAGCAGGTGTGCCAGGAGGTGAGCCACTCCCACCATTACCGAGACAGTGCTGTCCCGTGTAAGCCCAGCCCGCTCTCCTCCCAGTCCCGCTGGACCAGGAGAGGACGCGCATCCACTGTGACTCAACTGCCAGTTCACAGCTCTGAACACTGCTTTTAACTTTACCTCCGTTTCCGCCTTGGAGTCTTTAAAGGATCCGTCTGACAACCTTTTAGAAATCTCCCCTGAGCTTGCTGACTATAAAATAAATAAAAAAATTAATTTGTTTTCCTTCAAACTCTGAAATTATTCAAATCTGTAACATCTAAAAACAAATCAAGCTCTGGTCCATGATACTGACGAGCAAACAAAACCACCCTCTGCACAGACCTCAGCAGCCCTTCCAGTCGCTGCCGATGGAACCTCAGGCCTCCTAGCGAGCAGCATGGGGGCAAGGACACCAAACACTCCCGCCTCCCAGGGAACTCGCAGAAGCCAATCCCTGCACCATAAGGCAGAAATCAATGGGGTGAATTTAACCTCCAGTGCCCACAGAAAATTTGGCCCATCTTCTGATATGGGGCAACTAGAATGGCATGTTCTTCATAAGCAAAGGCTGCAGATGCAAAGTCAGGAAGGCACCCACAGGCCACCTGACTCCTGTGAACGCCATTCCACACATCTGGACAGGAGGGCAGACCACTGTCAACAGGACACAAAGGACACCTGCTCAGTACTTCCAACAATGAAACATGCTCTTCAGACAGACGTACCAGAGGGTGGTGACTGCCCAACAGTAGGGGGCCATGTCAGGAGACATCTGGGACCCATGGACAGCCAGTCTAACCTGGCACCTGGGCTCCAGTCACCACACCACACCATCCTGACTTCTCGGAGTGCCTCCATCTACCGCCCCTTTCTCCACAAAAGCCCGTGGATAAGCCAGGTGCACACCTATAATACCAGCAACTCAGGCAGCTGAGGCAGGAGGGTGGCAAGTTCGAGGTCAGTCTCAGCAACTTAGTGGCACTCCGTCTCCAAGGAAAAATAAAAAAGGTCTGGAGGTGTGGCTCAGTGGTGGAGTGCTTGCCCGGCATGCTAACCCCCAGTACTGCCAAAAAATGAAAAAAAGCCTGCAAGCCTGGGCAGCCTGAGCACTCCTGGTCACCCTCACTCCCACACACTCCGATTTGGCGGGGACGAGGGGTGGGGGGGGTGCCTGCAGAGGCAGCAACATGGCTGAGGAGGGCGAGACCTTGCATCTCCTGCCTCCACTAGCGTCTCAGGGCTCACCCTACAAGTCCCTGGAACCAGGTTCTTTGGGAGGCACCCCACAGCAGCTTGCACCTGCACGGAACTTCTGACCAGGAGACCTCACTGCTGCCCAGATCCACACCGCTCAACAAGGACACCCCAGACTCGCGAGAGCCAGGCAAACAATCACCTGAAAGCCCTAAGCAAGCTAACTCTGCCTCACCATGATGTCCAACCCTTCACAACAAAGCAGCTTTCCTGCCTGGTTCTCACACGTCCCAGACATCAGCCTGCAAACACTTCCCTTTAGAATTGTCTTTCTCTCTGTTTAAATGACTAGTTGCAGCCTTGGCAATTTCAGTAAACATGACGTGGGACGCTCAATCTGAAGACCCTGATTGCTGAGGAAGGCTGTCCACTCAGGGGTTGTCTCATACACAGAAAAATACACCAGAATATACCAACACCTACACACATCAGGCCAGCGGAAAATACCTTTTCCAGGGCTGCTAAAAAGTAAAGATGGAGGCTGCCCCAGCCGTTTCTACAAATCACTCTCCAGGGCTCCCAGGTGTTCATGACACAGATCACAGGGTGTGTTAGTTACTCCAGGACATGTGCAGAGGGAAAGCAATACTTTGAAGAGGACAAGCCCACAGTCCCCAGTAGAACACCAACTTCAACTACTACCAAAACCACAGTCTTTCTGGATAGGAGCCCCTCACTCACTGCAGCCAGGCAGATCTCAAGAAAGGCTTACACTGACTTGCACAGAAACACCAGTTCACAGACTTCCAGCAAGGTTGGTCCCACGGAGCCCACACGCAGGGAAAGTGGCAGCCCAGCGGCAGAGCTACTGAACACGATGGCCATCATGGGGGCCGGGAACTAGGGCCTGCACAGACCTTGCCCCTCACTGCCTGGCTGCCTCACCTGGGCAGGCCTGAAGCCAGGTCAGACCTCTGCCTCCCCGGCCAGCAGCCACAGGCCAGACAATGGCCCCATCTTGCCAGGACACTTTGCAGGACAATGTCGCACAAGAAGGGCATCTGAGAAGATGACCCAGACACGTGGGACAAGTCCAAAAGCAACTTGCACATTTAGAAGACACAGCCTGAAACCAAAAGGCTTTCTGGCCAGTCCTAAAATTACCTGAAAATTTCATTAGACAAGAATCATAGTAGACGCAGGAGGTCTTTCCGTACTGGTCCACCATGCCCAGAAGACTCAGTGTCTCCAGTCCCTCACACTCAGTAATGGCCACTGACCCCGCCTATAAACACCATTTCCAATGATGCCAGGGACAAGCTCCACCAAACACAAGCACACGCATGCCAGTGGTGCAGAGAGACACACCTGACCACATCCAGCAAGACGACAAGGGCAACGGGCAATGAGCTCAACCTCTGGAAACTCCAAAGAGCAACGCTTCCTGTCTTTTCCTGGCCTCCCCCAGGCCATCTTCCAGCACTCCTGGGCGGCGCTCCTAACAAGAGGTCCACCACCACCAGCAGCTGGCCTGCCCTCCTGTGTCCCAGGAGCTGAGAGCCCTTGCCGGACCCTCCTTTCTTCCTCACCAAACCGTGCCGACAGCCCTCCTGCGCCCCTGACGCAGTCACGCACCAGCCCGCCCACAGACATGGAGCGAGCGGGCTGGGAGCTTCTGAGCTCCTCCACACACGGTGGGGCAACAGCTGCTAGGAATGCACAGAGGAGCGGCAGGAACGCTGGGACACGGGAACCCAGGCCGGCCACGACTGCAAACTGGCCCAGAGGGAGGCAGCTTCCTGAGACGCGGCAGGAGGCCCTCGGCGCAGCCTCCCCAGGCCTCACCTTCCTCTCCAGCTTCTCTGGCTCTCGGTTCTTCTCCCGGTCGGGGTCCCTGGAGTGCTCCCCATTTCGCGCTCTCCGCCGCTCCCTGTCCTTGCCCTTGTCGCGGTCGCGGTCTCTGGGCCGCTCCTTCTCCCGCCCCGCCTCGGCCCTGCGCTCCCGCTCTGCCTCTCGGTCCCGGTCCTTGTTGCCCCGGTCGCGGTCCCGCTCCCGCTCGGGCCGGGCCCTGTTCCGGCTCCGCTCCTTCTCCCCCTCCCGGTACTTGTCCCGCTCGGCCTCCTTGTGCCGCTCATTCTCCTTCGCCTTCTCCTTGTCCCTCTCTTTTTCCCTGGGTTTGCTCTCCTCTTTCAGCTCCTCCTTCTGCTTCCGATCTCGGCTTGGACTTCTCTCCTTTCCTTCAGAATTTCTCCTCTCCTACAAACATGTGTGTAGATAAATGATAAATGTTTTTCCCTCAATTACAAAAAGGCCATTTCATTCTCAAAGATGTGCGACTGGCAATTCACCTCTCTATCCTTGTGAGTTCTGGAATCTTCTTCCCTCGCATTCTTATTGTCCAACTCGTGAGACTTGGAGGTCCGGGAGGCCCTTCCTCTCACGTCCACCTTCTCTCCTGCTAGAACTCTCTTCACTGCCTCCTCGCTGGACAGCTTTTTCCACAGGCCAGAGGTGAGATCGAAGGCAAAAACGTGATTGGCACACGCAACAAACATGAATGTCAGCAAAGACAGCTCATTAGACAGATTTTGTGTAAGTAAGATTTGAACAAAATACTAAAAGAAAACGTTATTATTACAGACAGAGCCCCTGTCTCTTGATAACCATGACTAACAACTCATCATTAAACCCTGGTCCAGCCCTACCCACACTGCCCAGGGTGGACGTGTGTGTGGTTCGGGACAGTAAAGCCGACCCACACAACTCACAAACCCCTCTACCTCCACCGGGGTCAGGGTCCCAGCGGAAAGGGCCTTCAGATGTGACCCACCACCTCACACACCTCAAGGACTGAGGCAAGGTCACTAAGAGGTGGAGCAAGCCTGGTGCAGGCCTGGGGGACACAGGTGGGAGGCCAGGAAGGAAGGTGGAGGGGAAAGAGCAGTAGCGGGTCTCTGGGGTGCAGGCTAGGTTGTGAGCAGACTGTGCCCAAGGCAACCTGAAGCCAGCAAAATAGAGAGCGGGAAAAGGAGCGTCAGACCAACTTGGAAGGAAAGGAGCAACACAGCAGGTGCGGCAGAGCACACCTGTGATCCCAGCACTCGGGAGGCTGAGGCAGGGGGTCAAAGTTCAAAGACAAACTGGGCAACTTAGTAAGATTCTGTCTCAAAATGAAAAGTAAAGAGGGCTGGGAATGTAGATCAATGACAGAACACCCCGGGTTTCAATCCAAGTACTACCAACCAGAAAGAGCAACACGCAGGACGTGGGGTGGAAGGCCAGGGACAGAGGCCAGCACACTGGCAGAATCTCAGCCTGGAGCTGGACCTGCAGCAGGGCAAGGGTGTCTTGAGGCCTCCTGGAGATGGCCTGCCAGCACCGCACACCCATACTGCAGTGCTCCCAGGTGAGCTACTGCACATGTCCCCTGTGGGGAACATCTAAGGCCAGCCTCAGCCAGCCGGCCAGCTAGCAGGTCATAAAGGCTGCAGTACTATGCTCCTGATGAAAGTCCCACTCAGCTCCTTCATGGGAGCTACTTGGCTTGCACAAAGAAGGAGTCACCTGGGGTGACTCCTCCGTCAGGAAAATAGACCAAGTTGGACCTAACCAGAGATGCTGAGTTCAGACATCCAAGTTTCCAGCCCACAGTGAGGAGTGCAGGGAGCGAAGTGCAAGTGGGCTCCTCTGAAGGCAGGAGAGTTCCTCAAACAGCAATGGGGGACAGAGGGAAGGGAGCAGACACCAGGGGCTGGGACAACAGGAAGAGAGCAGGATTCCCATGACCCCAAAGAAGAAGAGGAGCAGCTCCCACAGCACCCCAAGCCCTGGGTGGGTACAACCCTGTCCTCAAGGAAGACCCAGAAGCAGGAGGCAGCACCAGCCTCCAGCCACTCGGTCAAGAAAAAGTGCCAGTGAGGCCCACATCACGTACCACGTAAGGACTGCCAGCGTGCTCTGCGGTGACAATCACAGAAGCTCCTCCTGCACCTCCAAGACTCCAGAGCATATGGTCCCGATTCAAAGTGAAGGAGTCAACAGGCACCCCCAGAACTCCCCTTCAACACCTCCCACCACATTGAGCCACTCCACGACGTGCCACTCAGCACAGCTAAGGTCAACGGGCCAGGGCCGCAGCATCGCCGCGTGGCTGCGGCACTTCCCAATTATCCGAAGCAGCATTACCTTGTTGAGGCAGCACTTTGCAATTATCTGAAGCAGCTCGTTGGTTCTTTCAGGCTCGTGCCCAGCCACGATTCGGGCTGGTTTTGCCAACAAGGGCTCTCCTGAGACCATCATGACCACATCTATGGCCTTCTGTAGGAAGCCAATTTTTGCATCTTTATCCTGAAATGTTTCCATTTAAAACAGAAACGTTAACATGCTTCAAAGAGCTTGCATTACCCTCGGTATGTCCCATAGGCATGGGATAGGTCCTCTTTTTATAGAAAGCAATTTTTAGATATATGACAAATTTAGAAATACTGATCTTTTATAACACAACAAAAACAATTAGTGAAAGCCTTTAAGTTAGCTGATGCACTAACAGGAATCTCTGAAATATTAATTCTGCTTTTCAGTTGATAAATTTAGCACAAGGAAGAAAATGAAGCGAGAAGGGGTTTGGGCCACCTCCCAGGTTAACAGCCTTGTCTCCCCCGACCCAGCAGCATGCTCCCCATGCTCAGTGGGGCAGGGGCAGGGGCAGGGGCAGCGGGAGGAGGAGCCCTGCCAACCTACCTTGACGTTGTCTGACTTCATCTCGATGTCAGTGTAGAGGCCCTTCATGAACCCAGTCGTCCTGATCACCTTCAAAAGACACAGCGGGCCATTGCACGCACCTCCGGAGACGGCGGCTGAACCCCCACTGGCACCCAGGATTCTCACTGTCCACTCCCTCGCCCAATATCTGACATCACGAGCGCAGCGTGTTGTGAGGGAAAACCCAGTCCAGGCCCCACAGGACACACAAAGGGCGCCAGCACCGAGGGGGTGTCGAGGCAGCCCGCAGGAAGCAGGGGCCTCGGTGCCAGGGACCGCTTCCCAGGGGAGACCAGACCTCACCTGGACCCAGAAGCTAACAGAAGAGCTGGGAGGAGGGCGATCAGGAAGCACACCACAAACCAAGGCAATCGACTCCACGAGGCCCAGCACCAGGAGGGCCCAATTCCAGGGATCCAGAGAAGTAGGGGACAGTGGGATCACAGGCCTTCAGAGGCCCTTTGCAACCACTCAGGACCACAAACTATGCTGAAGGAGGCTGAGTGGTTCTAACACAGAAGAACCTGGCCACACTGAGCTTCCCTGGAGTCCCTGGGGCACAGTGGCAAAAATGGAGTCCAGAAGGAAAAGGAAGAGCTCAGCCTGGAGCCAAAGCAGGAGCTCTGGAAGGGTTTCTCCTCACCCCTTGGGACAGTGGGTACGACACACCTATCTCACCTCCCTCTCTCCCTATCTGCCCCTCCCCTCAGGTCGCCTGTATCCAGAATTATCCTCAAAAGGCTGCGGTTTTCTCTGTCCCTCCCTGACCCCCACCCAGTGTCCTGGGTATCCTAAGGTCAGAGTTATTCAAAATGTGGGGGGTTACTGAAAAATCAATGTAACAAATTTTCTAAAAAATGAACCAGTACAGAAAATACCAGGTGTATGCTCCAGAGGGCTGCAGGTGTGTCCCAGGTCAGCTGGGAGCGTTCTCACTGTGAGTCAGGTTTTAAACCCAGGGGCTAGGCTGCGGCTGCGGCTGAGTGGCAGAACACTGGCCGAGCACATGTGAGGCACTGGGTTCAATCCTCAGCACCACATATAAATAAGTAAAATAAAGGCCCTCAACAACTAAATATATATATGTATATATATAAAAACAGTGGCAAGAGACAGGCCTGCAGTCGGCGACTGCGTTGCTCTGCTCTGGTCTCAGGGGACGGCTGGAATGTGGGCTCTGAGGGGCACCTTAATATTCCTGACAACTGCTCACTTCTCCCAGGTTGAGATTTTCCCAGGGTGCAGGCAGTTTAGGTTGTGAGCAGTAATTGGAAGAGACAATGTCACAGAATGAAGATTAACTTAGTGAAAGAAGCCCTTAGTTAGCTACAGCTAAATACTATGACACTGACTTGAACAGGACATTCCGGGACAGTAAGAATCTTCACAGGACACTCTCCGCCCACCATCTGAAAATGCTCTCCAGCACATCAACCACTCTAACATTTGATCAAGGAGGGGACACTGTATTTATCTTGATGCCAGAAAAGAAATTGATTTCAGCACTGAAAAATGTCTGGAAGAAAAGCAGACCTGCTCCTGCGGGAGCATGCGCCTCACTCCACAGCTGCCTGCCTGGCCACAGAGTCGACTCCTGCTCCAATGTTCCCCCTCTATTCCACACAGACACCACTGACCAACAACGACAAGGTCGCTACGCACCACCCACAAGCACCCGCTGGATGCGCACACTCCCCAGGCCTCCCTCCTGTGGCCCTGCATTTCGGGAGCTGCCAGGACCAGCACAGGAAATCAAGTATAGCTTTGCAGCCTCAGCTCCAAGCTCCAAGCGGGCCAATTCTGCCTCGCTCCCTCAGGGCCAGGGGACGGCACCTGCTGCTGCACGGAGCAGTGGTGACACAGCACACTGCCTGGCTCCCGTCCCCACACAACACCCAGGTCAGGCTGCAAGGGCTGCACAAGTCAGAGAAGGGGACCACCAGTGGAGACGGGGATGTGGGTGGATCTGAGAGCCTTTCAGCATGGCCAGGGTTCAGCGAACACTCCTGGGGAATACACATTAGCAGCTAGTAGGATGGCCAAAACGCATAAAGCGACGTTTGTGAAAGAATGGGGGACCGATTGTTGAAAGGAGTGAGAAATAAAGTTTGAGAACACCCACTCGAGAGACTATGCACCCTGGAAGCCTGCAACCTGACTCCTAAGAGACTCCCAGAGAGCACCCAGGCCCCTGGGCCCTCTGGTGCACCCTGAAACGGGTGCTGCCACCCACTGAGGCAACACTCCTCAGTTACCAAGCACCTGGACAGACTCCATCCAACAGCGAGTGTTTGTTGTGCGATTTCTATGTACCCAGTGCAACTCACTGGAGATACAATAAGCACTGTCTTGTCACGGAGGAATTCACCATCCTTAAGTGAGAAACTCACGGTGACAAAAACCTCAGTTTTTTCACGATGTGCAGTTTATCAACAAATACCAAACTGCATTTTTACAGCTCTCCTTTTAGATTCCCCTGCAAACAATGTATTTATTTTCCTACAGGTATTTATAATGCATCCAAACTCTGGTGACGGCACCAAGCAGTTTGGAGAGAAACTTTGAGGGCAAGGGAACCGAAACTCTCCCAGGACTTGCGCAGCACCTTCCACGTGAGAACACTACAGGGTAACCAAGAGGAATGACAGATTTAGAGGAGGGGAAATCAGAGTCAGTCAGTCAGGCAGAACCAAGAAAGGCTCTAAAGAGACACGCCTGTGAGTGGGAAAGAAATAGGGATGCTCCCTGAGCCCGGCGCGGTGGCCCCCGGGGGCCCCAGCCACCTGGGAGTCTGCGGCAGGAGGATCGCGAGTTCGAGGCCAGCCTCCGCCACTTGGCGAGGCCCAGTCTCAAAATTAAACGTAAACAGGGCTGGTTTGTGGCTGGGGACGCGGCGCAGAGGCGCAGCGCCCCGGGTCCAGTCCCGGGGCCCCGCGGCGGGAGCCCCCGCAGGAGCCGCGGGTCGCAGGGCGCCGGGGCCCGGCCTCCGCTCCCGGGTTGGGACCTCCCATTCGGGCCTCGCCGCCGACGCCGCCCGGCCGGCCCCGGCCGCCCCCGCCGCCCCGCGCACCTCCGTGACGATGTCGTGCAGGTAGCGGAACGGGGGCTTGCTCAGCAGCTTCTCCGTCAGCGGCGGCCTGCGGATCACCTTGCCCAGCGCCTCCTGCGTCCGCCGCACCACCGCCGCGTTCATGGCGGCGCCGCCGCGCGGCTGCCCGCCCGCGCCCCTCCGCCCGACGGGTCCCCGCGACCGCCGCGAAGAGCCGGGCTCCCATCCCACAGTGCACCGCAGCGCGCACGGCGCCTGCGCGGCCCGCCCCCGGTCGCCAGGGCTGCGCGGCCGTAGCAACGGACGCGCAAGGCGCCCGCCCTCCCGAAGCCCCGCCCCGCGAGCCCCGCCCGAAGCCCCGCCCACAGCGGCCTCCCGCCCCGCCCCGCCCGTCGGGGCGCGTCTGCGCCGCCTGCTGGCAGGCCCGCTCCCGGGTGCCGGAGGCCGCGGTGGGCCGCCCGGCGCGCACGGCCCCGGGACCTGCGCTGCCTGATTCGCGACGTGCAAGGGGAACGGGAGGCCCAGGTCGGTGGGCAGGGCTGCACCGAGTCGTCCCAGGGACGCGCGGAGGCGGTGCCCAGTCCCCTCCGGCACTCCGCGTGGCTTCTTGGACCTGGGGCTTGTTTTCTCCGACCCTGCGTTTCTGTTCCCGTGAAGGAGGATCCAGCGCGTCGCCCAGAGGGTGAGGCCCGCGGGCGGGCTGTCCCCGCTCCTCTCCGCCCCGCACGCACCCTCCAGCAGCGGGGAGCGCTGTATTCTGTTCTTGTCCTTCCAGTGAATTCTTTTAGGACTTTCTAATTTCCATTCATTTTTTACCGTTTTCCATATTCCGCCTCCTTAGTGTAGATCCGGATTTCCATCGGTGTCCTCCTGTCTGAGGAGCGTTGGTATGTGTTTTTGCACGGTTGGGCGGGCAACTAATGCTTCATCTTGTATTCATCCCAAAGTCTTTATTCCATCTTCACATTTGAAAAAATTCACCATCCTCAAGTGGGGAGAGGTTATACAGCCAACCAGTCTCCATCAGCCGTATGGGTTATCAATAAATACTAAACTACCTACTTTTTTCTTCAGTACCGGCCTTGAACCCAGGGGTGCTCTACCACTGAGCTACATCCCCAACCCTTTTTATTTTTTTAATTTTGAGAAAGAGTCCCGTTAAATTTCTGAGACTGGCCTCCAATTTGCCATCCTCCTGCCTGAGCCTCCAGAGTGAACTTCCTGGGATTACAGGCATTCCATACCACACCCAGACTAAACAGCATTCTTATACTTTGCTTTCAGGTCCCCTACAACCACCTTCAATATACTCACCCCCAATTATTTATTAAATGTACAAGTGTAGAATTGAGAGGACTTTTCTTGCAGTACTTTGAGATGTCACCCCACTGGCTTCTGGTTGACATAGTTTCTGAGAAGCAGTCTCGTGTAATTCTCATTTGTTCTGCTTTGTTCCATCACGTTTCGACCTGTCTTCAAGATTTTATTATCAGTTTGTCAGAAGTTTGCCAATGACATGCCTAGATGTACAGTTTTATTTTGCTTTTGTTTTTGAGTTTTTTTCCTCCTTGTTTTTTTTGAGACAGAGTCTTGCTTGTTGCCTGGGCTGGCCTCACACTCACATTCCTCCTGCTCAGCCTCCTGATCTGGGATCACATCACAGACCTCTACACCCGATGTACGTGCATTCTTTACCTGAAATGTGTATTTGTTTGTTGTTCACATACGATGACAGTGACACATTGTAAGTGTGCATGCTGAGGCATTTCAGCCATGGCCCACAGTCATGTCACCACCACCCAGCTCAGTCGTGGAGGAGTCCCTTGCTCTCAGACAGTTCTGCTCATTTGCAGTCCTCTCGCCCCACCCGACCATAGGCGAGCACTGATCTGGTTTCTGTCATTATAATTGTGCCTTTTCTAGAATTTCATCTAAACGGAAACACACAGTGCAGTCTTTTGCATCGTATCCTTTTTGTCGTCGTGTTTCTGGGATTCGTTCATGTTGCATGTGCCAAGATGCCGTTCCTTTTTGTGGCTGAGCAGCATCCTGGGGTACAATCTGTGCATCCATTCCCTGGTATCTGTTTGGATTCTTTCAGTGTTTGGTTATTTCTGAGTGATGCTGCTCTGACTATTCGCACACAAATCTTTGTGTGAACAGAAGTTTTCATTTCCCTCAGACTGGGATCTCTGGGTTGTGTGATAAGAATGCATTTGACTTTACAAGATTCAGCATCCTGCTTTCCAGGTGGCGGGTAGGGTTACCCATGGCCTCCAGCAATACGTGACCTCTCCACTTGCTCCCCACCCCTGCCAACATCTGAAAAGCTTTATTTTTTAAATTTAATCATTCTACTGGGTGCACAATAGTATCTTGTTATAGTTTTGATCAGCATTTTCTAGTGATTAGTGATATTGAGCATCATTTCCTGTACTTACTGGATGTTCGAATGTCTTTAATGAAGATAGTCAAGGCAGTGTCATTCAAACACTTACTGAATCAGGATACAAAATAGGGTCGAGATGCTGGGAGTGTAATGGGGAACTACAGGGGAACTACATGCCATTTTTTGTTTTTAGTTTTGTTTGTTGGATTGTTACTGGGGATTTAACCCAGGGGTACCTTACCACTTTGCTACATTCCTAACCCTTTTTATTTCTTATTTTGAAGCAGGTTTTACTAAATTGGTTAGGGCCTCACTAAGTTGCTGAATCTGGCCTCAAACTTGTAATCCTCCTGCCTCAACCTCCCAACTCACTGAGATCACAGGTGTGCACCCCTGCACCCAGCAGGAACCACATACCCTCTAGAAGGCAGCACCATGCTGTCTGCTGCTGTCCACTGCTCCTGGTGTCACCGGGCACAATGTAAGAACAGACCGTTCACCTCTGAGAAGTCCAAATTTGAGAGTCTTTATTAACCGGCTGGCTGACTGTCTCACACAATGCCCCCAAAAATGGCTATTGGGAGAGCAGCCCCGACCTCAGGGTTGCAGGGGCTCTTATGCCCTAAGTCAGTCCATCAGTCATCAGTGTCTGTCACTATGATTCAGAACTGCAGACTAACATCGTAACATCTAAGATCATAAGCAGAAGGGGAAGTGGGTCAAAATGACCTTAGTCGGGTAGGAGTTAAAGAATGGGAACTAACATCTAGACAATCGTTGCTGACATGGTACATTGTTTAAAGAAGATAGGAGCCAAAAAGAGAACAATTTTATATTATATAAGAATTGTCATTTTGTTTCCAAACATGCTATGTTGAGCAACTGTTGATGGGTGCAGAGGCGGGATGTTCCCCCGGGAGAGGCATTTCCTGGGGGACATGGAGTCTCAGGGTAGAATGGAGTCTGTTTGGTCATTGCCCTCAGAGCCTGGCCCATCCATGTTCATGGAGTCAGATATGTCAGCCCGGCACATGGGGAACATCAGTCTCCAAGCCACTACCTGCTTCTAGGACGTGTGAACTTTAGTCACCAGAACGAGGCCAGGTGCCTCCAGCAGCATCAGCGTCCAGCAGGGTCCACCTCACTTCCTTCAGTACGTCACCCTGCAGGCACACTGGCTTCCTGACAGTTGCCTGAGGGTTGGGAGATTCTAACAGATTGACAGCCCTTGAGAGGGAATTAGCAGCACTCACTTCAGAGAACCTTCCAAGGTCGGTGGAAAATAAGTCCCCAAGGAATCACACCCTCAGAGATCCATCCTGCTGGCAGCCATTCCTTTCCTATTTTTTTTTTAATATTTTCAGTTGCAGGAGGACATAAATATTTTGCTTATTTAGTTTTATGTGATGCTGGGAATCAAACCTGGTGCCTCACGTGTGCTCGGCAAGTGCTCTACCTCTGAGCCACTACCCAGCCCCTTGGCATCCATTCTTCATCCTTCCCCAGCCTCCATGTTCCAGCCTCTACCCTTGCCTTGTCCAATATTCCTGGCTTTCTGGAAACGCCACCCTCCACCCCAGGGGTCTTGGGGTCTTCCCACCACCCCCTTTCTGCACACTACATTTTCCAGAGTCTGAGTCTCCAATCCAGACTCGTACCCCAGGGGCCTTCGCAGAGCAGCCCGCTGTGGTGTGTGGCACTGCAGTCCCTTGGAACAGTCCAGAGTGACTGTGGACATGGTGAACCAGGCTTCTTCCAGGGCTTCCAGAGTTCCATTCTCCTCCTAAAGATCCATCTACGAATCCTTTCACACACCTAGTCTCCTTCCCAGGTACGAACATTAATTCCCAATTGTCCATCAAGCCTGAGAAAGAAGAATAAAATAGTTGTCTAAAGCACCTTGTCTGGAGCTGGCTCCTTGTGCCCCACCCTTCCGCCCTGATGTTCTTCCTCATCTTGGGCTTAGAGCTGGAGTCAGATGACCATGGAATGAAACTAGAAACTGAACAAAATTACACTTTTCCTCCTCTAAGTTGCTCTTGTCAGGTCTTTTGGTCACAGCGATGAGAAAAGCATACTAAAACAGAAATCAGTTCTGAAAAATGGAGTCCTTGCTGTAGCTAAACTGATCGTGTGGTTCCGAAGCCTTTGGAGCTCATGTGTGGGAGGAATTCTGGGAAATGTAGAGATCCAAGCTGGAAAAGCTTTAGAATATTCTTATCAGAGCTTAATGGATGATTCTCGTGGTTGCTCCAAAGATAGACAGCTAGTAGGACTGTGTTCAGTGAAGACTGGGCTGGTGAGGTTTCAGAGGAGGAAGTGGACGAGAGGCCATTCAGGTGACATCTGGCTAAGACATTGTCTCCATTTCCCCCACCTCCCAAGACTTCCTGTGAGGCTGAGTTGGAAGATGATGGACTGATTCAGCCTTTGGGGATGGGGTCGTGGATGTGGCTGGGAGCTCTTACCCGTGTTTATTGTGATGATCAGGAAGGAAAACAAAAAAGAAAGATCTGAAGAACTTGCAGTTTGATCAGAAAAGAACGAGTAAAACTAAAGGTGAATAAATTGTGGTTGTTCACATTATAGCCTCTAAAGAGATTCAGGTACTGGTGCCCAGACAGGAAGACAGGCTGAGCCGTCTGATCAGCAAGACCACACCCAGCTCAGGCTCAAGGTGTAAAACAAAAATTCTTTTGAAAGCAGACCCTGCGGGCACCCAGCTTGCACAGGAGGACCTGGGAAGTGCTTACACTGTGCTCAGCCACCGGCTCTCGGGCCTCTGCAGCCACAGCTCCAGGAGACCTGGACACTGCTCAAGATGTAGCAGGCCTTGACATCGCCCACGTGGTGCTGGTTCAGCAGGAACGCAGGGTGCTGGACTGGGGATTCATGGAGGCTTCCACCAAGATTTCAGAGGAAGGCCTGGGAGGCCAGGCAAAGTGTAGCCGGGTCGGGGTCCCTGCAGGGCGCCCCTGAGAGGGTGATGCATGAAGATGTGAGAAGGAAGTCAAAGCTGCAGCAGGACCCCCTCCCAAGATTAAGAGCGGCCAGTAATGTGGGATGTTTGCCCACAGAGCTGCAGAAGGAGATGAGAAACGAGCCCAGAGAGGGGCTGAATGGCTGCACAGCAAGGTCCCAGGTGGACCTACACAAGCTCTTTGGGGACACCATCAAGATGCCACGTGCCCCAGATTCTGGAAGTGGAGCTGCAGGATTTGTTTGTCCAGTTGAATTTTGGTCTTGCTTGGGTTCCATCCCTTCCTTCAGTGCCCTTATTTCTCCCCTTTGAAATGGAAATATTTATTCCATGGCATTCTATACTGGATATAGGTAACTTGCTTTTGATGTTTAGGGGGGAAAAGAGCTAACAGTTTGCCTTGAGTCTCAGAAGAGATTTCAGACTTGGATTTTGGGGCAGGACTGGAACTGTTAAGACTCCACATCATGTACAACCACGTAGAAGTCACACTCCACGCAGGTACGATGTGTCAGAACACATTCAACTGTCGTGTATGACTAAAAAGAACACATAAAATTAAAAAAAATCAACTCCATATGAATCAAAGACCTAGGAATTAAACCAGAAATCATGCAACTCCTAGAAGGAAACATAGGGTCAACACTTGTAGGCACAGGCAACAACTGTCTCAGTTGGACCCATGAAGCTCAGGAAAGAAAGCCAAGAGTTAATAAATGGGAGAGCATCCAATCAAAAAGCTCCTGCACAGCAGAGGAAACAGGAGTGCGAAGAGAGAGAGTGGGAGAAAATCCTTGCCAGCTGCGCTTCTGACAGAGGATTCATTCAAAGAATATATACATGATTCCAAAAATGAGCATCAAAAATCAAATAAGCCAACTAATAAATGGCAAATTAAACAGACATTTATCAAAAAATGCAAATGGCCAACAAATATATGAAAAAATTCAATATCATTAGCAATTAGAATGTCAGTCATCAATAATACAAACAAAAAAAATGAAAAAGGAAAAAGTACAAAAACAAAAATTTTAAAAATTAAGAAAAAACAGAACAAAAAAAACTTAAAATAATTAAAAAAAAAAAAAAAAAAAGAGTACAAGCCAGGCGCAGTGGCACATACCTGTGATCCCAGTGGATTGGAGTCTGAGGCAGGAGGATCACAAGTTCAAAGCCAGCCTCAGCAAAGCCAAGGCCCTAAGCAACTCACTGAGACCCTGTCTCTAAATAAAATACCAAATAGGGCTGGGGATGTGGCTCAGTGGTGGAGTGTCCCTGAGTTCAATCCCCAGCACGCACGCACGTGCGCGTGCGCGCACACACACACACACACACACACACACTATATATATATATATATATATATATATATATATATATATACACACACACACACACACACACACACACGCACACAAACAATACTTGCTGGGCACAGTGGTGCTCACCTATAATCCCAGTTGCTTGGGAGGCTGAGGCAGGAGGATCGCAAGTTCAAAGCCAGCCTCAGCAACTCAGCAATGCCCTAAGCAACTCAGAGAGACCTTGTCTCTACATAAAATATAAAAAGATTCCTGGTACCCAAAAAAAAAAAAGAAAAGAAAGGAAGAAAAAAGAAAGAAATGAATACAAACAATAATAAATGCTGGAGAGGATGTGGAGAAAAAGAAAAATTTTTACACTGTTGGTGGGATTGTAAATTAGTACAACCACAATGGAAATTAGTATGGAGGTTCCTCAAAAACTAGGCATGCAAGCACAGTTTGACCCAGTAATACCACTCCTCAGTCTTTATCCTGAAGACTAAAGTCGTCACGCTGCAGTGGTGCTCGCGTGGTGTGTATAGCAGCACAATTCACAATAGCCACACTATGGAAGTAGGTGTCTATCAGCAGATGAATGGATAAAGGAAGTGTGGTCTGTATACACAATGGAGTTCTATTGAGTCATAAAGCAAACTAGAATTGTGTCATTTGCAGGAAAATGGATGGAAGTAGAGACCCTTTATGTTAAACAAAATAAGCCAAACTCAGAGGTCAAGGGTCATATGTTTTCTCTCATGTGAAATTGAGAGGAAAAAGGGAAAGAAAGGTGAAGGGGAGTCTCTTGAAAATCTGTGGGAGATCAATAGAGGAAAGGAACCAAGGGATAGAAGGCAGATGGAGATGGGGAATTTCTGGAGAGTGATAATGGCCACATCACACGGCTGTATTGTGTGCATGCGTGAATATGTAACAACAGATCCCATCATTATGTACGACTGTAATGCACCAATAGGAAGGTGGGGGAAAAACTACAGGGGCTCTTAGAAATGGACCAATCGTATTTACATTGTGAGATGGGCCTGAACCTTGGGGGGCTGGGAGTAGAATGTTATGGTTTGGATGTGAGGTGTCCCCTAAAAACTCATGTGAGAGAAGGTAAGAACATTCGAGGTGAAATGACTAGATTATAAGAGCTATAATCTAATACTGGATTGATCCACTGATTCGAATTAACTGGATGTTAGCTGTAGGCAGGTATGGCTGGAGGCAGTGGTCACTGGGTGGGGATGTGCCTGTAGGGTATATATTTTGACCCTGGACCTCACTCTCTGCTTCCTGGTTGCCGTGTCCTGAGGGGCCTCCTTGTGCCATGCCCTTCCACCATGATTTTCTGCCTCACCTTGGGCCTAGAGCTATGGAGATGGATGACTGTACTGAACCTCTGAAACTGAGCCAAGATAAACTTTACCTTCTCTTAAAGAACAGGGAGGAGGAGGAAGAAGAGAAGAAGGAGGAGAAGTAGATTCCCAACTGCCTCGTCATTTTCAAATATCTTTTACCCATTGAAGCTAGTACTTTACATTAACATGGAGAATGGTCTTAGCTCCCTTCATCCCTTCATTACCCCTTCCCTGTCCAAAACCCGAACCCCCTTCAGGCCTCCCTGAAAGAGGAGGGGTATAGTGAGACCACATTTCTTGCATTGGCTGGGCCCTTCATTCCCAGAGTGTAGCCCAAAGCTCTGAAATGTCCAGGCCCACCAGCCTCTACCCCTCTGGGTGTCAGAGAGGGCTATTATGCTCAACACGTGGGCAGGCAGAGGCCCTAAGGGACGCTTCTCCAGACACGCGGCTGCCATTCCATCTGAGCCGGATGGAGTTCCTCTCGAGCTGGAGGAAGCGCTGCCCAGAAGTCTTCCCTGATCTGCCCAGCATGGCCATGCTGAGAGCCCAGACTTTCCTCCCAGAGTCTGCTTCCCTCTGAGCCCTGACTCGGGTCCTCCTGGGAGGTGGGAAGAACACAGAGCCCAAGTCCCCTTCCTTCTGCACCTAGCTTCTGCCCCAGAAACTTCATGCTGGGCAGAGTCGCACTCTGGGCGCAGGGTTTGAAATAGCTATGACCAGCAACACCTTGTCTGTGAGAGGCTGGCCTGGGTGATGGGATGTAGGTGTGACCTGGAGAGCCTGGACCCAGGGACCCAGGGCCTGGGCCACATAATGGGGAAACTTACTCTTGTTTCTCCCACATCCTGTGTAGAGTGGGGTGGCCTGGGGGCGAAGGAGGCCCTGTGGAGCCCTCAGGGTCTCTGAGAGGATCCTGGGACAAGGGAGCAGTTCACCCAACCCCACCGAGGTCTAATCTGGGGAGATGGCCATAGAGTGGACACATCCTTGGGGTAGTATGGATTCCTCCTGGCCATCCACTGTGTCCCCAGGGACCTCAAGGCTGCCGCTGTGCTAAACCACCCTCCACACCGGAGGGAGGATGAGCGGCGTTCTGGACTCAGCAGGTCCGGGAAGATGCAACCAGAATTCCTGATTTCCAGAAACAGACCAGGGCCTCCCTGGGAAGGGTTCAGAGGCTGACCTGGACCTGCAGTCCTAGAGGCCAGCGGGGTAGGGCCCACTAACCTGAATTGCCCCTGAGCTCCTCATTCATGAAAGCATTTTGAAGGAAAAGGCAGAGAACATGGAAAAGAGTCATGCATTTTTTCTGAAAAAGTCATTGACTAAGTAACTATGGAAGATGACAGCAAAGGTGTTGGAAACACAAAAGGCTGGCAGGGAACGCTTTTGAAATTAGCAGTTTCTGAATGAATGAATGAGATAGCCATGGCCGTGACTCACCCCAGGAGAGCCCAGCACAGAGCTAGAGGCTTCCCACCCCCCTGCCCTCCTAGGGGGCAAAGACCTGGGGAGGCTGAGCAGGCGCCACCTGAGCTCTGCATCTGCCAGGAACCCAGGATGTGGGTCAGACTTGGGGAAATGCCAGGAGGCAGTACCAGAGCAGGGAAGTCTGGCAGAGCCAGGCCCAGGCTCACCAGCCCTGGACCCACAGGGCTGTGGTTGGAGGTACCAGATGCAATACCAAATGCTCACTTCCTTTGGATTTTCAGATAAACAGTTTTTAATAAATGTATCTTAATATTTGGGACATTCTTTGAAACGTTGTTCATCCTGTCTTTGACATTCACAGATAACTGAGCATCCTGCATTGTCATTTGCTGAATGGGACAGCCCCAGCTGTGGCAGCCGACCTTTGTCCCCTGGGCAGAAGTCAGGTGGACCACACCCAGGAAGTCCAGTGGCAGGAACAGTTGTCTCCCCCTGGTGGGCAGCCATTCTCAGAACTGTCTCCTGCTCCCCCACTGAGGGTACAGAATAAGCACCCCCCACCCCCAAGTCAGAAGAGGTGGAGATGGCGGAAAGGAGACAGAGGGAAGGAAAGCAGGTGAAGATCTGGAAGCCCTGTGATCAGGCTGAGTCCCCAGAGCTGTTGTCCGTCTAGGCCGGTCACTTTCAAATTTCTGAGAAATCTGCAAGTCTCAGTCACTGTAAAGTCACTTTATGAACGTGGTCTTGGTACATGCCAGAAGCCCATGATACCGGCACATTCCAGGAGATATCTAGACATAGGAGACAACATCACCCTGAAGGTCCCGGAGAAGACCTGACCTCCATTGGCATGTGACCCAGATAAACGAGCTCACGGGCTGACGTCATCCCTGCATGTCTGCATTGCCCCCCCACTACAAAGTTGCCTTAGTAAAGAAGAGCTGAGACCCCAGAAGTGCAGCCAGCTGTGGAGATGGTTGGTGTTCCGCTCTGCAAGTACAGGGGCGATCTTCACCCTCCTCATAAAGTTCTCCCTCTGCTAACACCTCTGCCCAGTTCTTTTCTTCAACGTGTCCAGGGCCTGGAAGGTCAGAGTGAAGGTGGTCTCTTCTTGTACCCAAAGAAAGTAAAATTATCCAAGCCGATCACGTAAAGCCAAAAGACCCAGCAACGACCTCCCTTACCCCTAAAAGCGGGGTGCTGGGAAATCGCATGGTAGTTCTTCCGCTGCCAAATTTTATAGGGTGCAGGAGGGATTAGGGTGGGGCTGACTCTCTCCTGATGGCACTGGAGAATCTTTTTGAGAAGTGTAACATTCCCCACTGGTCTCATCCACATTAACAAATCCTTCTTTAGGAAACTAGTGGTTTTTCAGTTTCCAACTTCCCCGACTCTGATGGGTTCCATTCCTCAGTTTGACCAGATTTCTTATTTTACACTAACTGCCTGTCCTTCCTTTTAGAAATCTGGTCAATGAGGAGCAGAAATCTGCTTGGGAAGAGCAGGTTGTAAAGTCATCTGGGGTGGATGCTTCTATGAGAGAGAAACAAAATGACATGTACCAAAATGAGATTAATACAGAATATCATGATATGGTAGAAGTCAATCTCTCACCAGGTGGAAGAACTGAGAAGTTGTTCCCATAACAAGGCCTATCAAAGGCTGGAGAGGTTGAGGCCTTTATTTGGGAACTTGAGTTATCAGGTACATTTGCCTGAGAATCTCTCTTTTGTAGCCTCCAGTCCTATTCTAGGGCTAACACAAGTACATCGTAAGTTACATTAAACTATTGTTTCTTTTAAATGCCCAAGAATGTCTATGGTTTGGTTTGGTTTTAACTGTTTTGCTAGGTGTTTAAGATCAAGTTGGTCAAATTGACCTGTTCCTGTCTCTTAAGAGTCAGCTGAGCTCCCACAGGGTCACCCATGGGGAATTTGAGAGCAGCTTCTTAGCTTTGTTCCTGTGCTTGGGTGTTAGCAGCTCCTGCATTTCAGCAGCTCCTTCATTCCCGCAGCCTCTGCATTCTGGGGCAGGCAGCAGCTCCTCCTGGATTCCAGCAGCTCCAAGGCAGTGGCTTCTGCCTTGTGGACAGCTGGCAGCTCTTTGCTTCCATTCATGGCAAAGGGAGGCTGGTCCTTGTTCACTCCCATCAGCCCCAGGAGGGCAGGAGCCAAGCCCACTGTTGCACCTCCTTGTTCTCAGCAATCTCTGCTGTATCTCCAACTCTGGGGGACAAGCCTGGAATGCATAGGTTATTGAGAAGTGTCCACTCAGATTGGGTTCTGTCCTGGAAGGCTCCAAGCTCTGGTGGTGGTGGCATCTGGGCCCCAGTGGCTCTTGTGCTCTGGCTGTTGCAGTTCCCACAACCTGGAGACTGATGGCAGCCGGTGTTTCCTCGGCTCTGGACACAGCGATGCCCTCTGTGCAACACAGAAACCAGGCAGTGTCTTTTGCCCACTGTCTGCATGGACGACAACTCTGAGTTCTGGCAGCAGCGAAGGCAGCAGTGTTGACCTGGAGTAGCAAAGTTAGAGAAGCTCTCTCATTACCTGGACGCAGGCTGACTCTGAGGGCAAGAACCAAAACTGGTTTTCTTGGCCCCTTTGTTTTAATCTCAATCCTTAAGTTTGATCTTAAACATCCAGCAAGCCAGTTTCACCAGTTACTATCTCATTTGAAGTTATTTTTGCCTCCTCTTAGGACATCATTTTACACAGTTTATATGCATCGTTTCCTGAATCTATGTGAATAGTTGTTAACACAATATATTGCATTTAAAACAAATCAAGGAAAAGACTGAGAGCTTTTAACTTTCCTTTTGTGTGGCAAAGTGACCAAATATTTTATGTTTCATGATATTAACCTTTAAAAAAATCAGGCTCTCACTAACTTTAAATACATTTACATTTAAAAAGTAACAAATTTACATATACCCTGTTGATAGCAGGTTCTGTTATAGAATATCAAATGATAATAATTAAGTCCCCAATAAAATTTGCCATTCCCACAAGCCTGAAACTACCAACACAGACAAGTCTAACCTGGAGAACAGCAGCCCGACAAATTCCCTGCTCTAAAGACCTGCGTACCCAGAGGACATGGACACATGAATACACAAAGAGCAACCAAACCTAGTTTTTCAATTAAAAAAAAAAAGAAACCCTAGGCTCTGCATCATAGCACAATACCCTACCAGTTATTTAACCACAATAAAGAATAAAACTTAAAGAAATCCCTGTCATTTTAACATATTGATTACACTTTGATTTATATTAGCCCATTAACATTTGACCTTAGGGGAAACCTTTAAACAGTTTCTAATTGATGATCTCCCATACATATAACTACTTAGTTACACAAAAACTTGTTGGAGTTTCCCCTTTACCTGCACACAGATTTTCTTACCCAGAAATATTTTACTTTTCCTTTTACTGAAAAATATTTTCATACCTAGAACTTTCCCTTTCCCATCTGTTGACTCCTTCCTTGTTCATATTCTAAAACAACTCCTATGAAATTTCTGAATTTAGATAAATTATTAGGATTTCACTCTTAGTAACCTTGCTCTCAGGGATGATACAAAACAATTCCAAATACCTTTATCAATCCATGAAAACACCAATAATGCTAAAGCATGTCACCCCATGGAATTTATGGTGTAATATATTAACTCTAATTTACTTATTTTACTGTAATAACCAAGATCAGACAAGTGTTTTGAATAGTATTTGCCATCTCTTTCCTGTGGAAAAGTCCTAAAAAAACAATTGATATTACACATTTTATAGACATCAACATTTTTTTAATTGACCACCTAGAGACTTGTGAGGTTAGATATATTTTTCCTTCATTTATTTACCGAATTTAAATTGAACCTTTTTAATAACGTGAATCAAATATACCTGGATCCAGTTTTTCTTTTAGCACTATGTTAATCTCTAATATCACGTAAATGAATTTTGGACACAATATACACTTAAACAAAGGCCTTGTAGATTTTCATCTCATTGCAATGTAACAAGATGTTCAAAAATCTAAGTTGAATAAAAAACAGGACTGACCAAAAGTTATGAGCTCAACAAGTACTCGGTCGGCCATTAGTTATTCTCAAATAAAACACTCTTTTGGTTTTCTTTCCTTGGGTTGGAAATTGGTCTCCTACTGGGCTTTTTGCTTCCTCTATTGTCATTTCAATATAAGTTCTACTTGAGGTTTGGTTCCAGCAGAAACCTGATATCTCAGGCCCTTTAACCATTTTTATCAGGACAGGGTTTGAATGCTTAAGAGCTCTGTAACGGGCCTTTGTTATTCCTCCTG
>JAJEJO010001484.1:0-22545 GCA_020662805.1 Glaucomys volans | reverse complement strand
TGAGCTGCATTTAAGTCTGGTCTGGCTTTTGCCATCAAACCGGTGCAGCCTCTCCTAGTTCCCAAACTAGCTGAAAGGTGATGCTTAAGTCATAATCCAAATTTGAATGTAAGGCACCCGGTCCTGATGGTTTGGCCACCCAATGCCCTGAGGGCACCAATCAACCTTGAAAGTGGGCCATTTTGATTCACAAAACTTTCTTAAGTTACATCCATTAACAAAAGCTCCGCAGTCAGCGGCACGTTCTTGGAAGTCCTGAAAAGTATCTAAAAAACAAATCAGAACAGTGGGGCACGTGGTTGACTATGTCCCGTAGTAGACTGTCCTGGAGAGAGATGCTACATAGAAAGCAAAGCCAAAACACAAATGGCCGTGAACCAGACTAACAAGACAAATACAGACAGACAACGACCGGAGTAGGCCCCACAGAGAGGCCTATTAGATTAGGCCACATAGGAGGCCTACCAGGTTAGGCCCCACGGGGAGGCCTATTGGACTGGGGCCCACATGGAGGCCGAGCAGACCGCCCCCAGATGGCTGCTACCCATCAACCAGCCATGACGCCGCCAAGCAGCCCAAGCCCCAGGCGCCGGCCATGCCGGCAGCCAACCACGCGGCAGCCGAGCAGACCCGCCCCTGACGGCAGCTACACGTCAGCCACCCATGCGGCCCAGACCAGACTAACAAAGCAAATACAGACAGACATCGGCCGACCAGATTAGGCCCCACGCAGCCTACCAGACTGGATCCCATGGGAGGCCCACCAGATTGAACCCACGAGGGGGTTCACCAGACGAGGCCTCACAGGAGGCCTACCAGGAGCCAGGAGCGACTTCTAGCCCTGACCTGGGACTGGTGTGAGCGGCTGCATCCAACCTGACCAAAGTCCCCCAGATACAGAAAGTCAACTCACCAATACAGGATACTAGGTGGCTTCATTCAGAAGGGCGTCCTGAAGAAGCCACTGACCACATCCCCAGCCCTCCTTTGTATTTTATTTAGAGACAGGGTCTCACTGTTGTTGAGGCTGGCTTTGAACTCGTGCTCCTCCTGCCTCAGTCCCCCAAGCCTTGGGGATCACAGGCACCAGCACACCTGGCTGATCAGTTCTCCATGGTTCTCACTGTGCAGACCCTTCACCTCCTGGGTTAAAGTCATTCCTAAATATCTTACTTTTTCGATGCTGCTATAAATGGGATTGTTTTCTTGATATCTTTTCCAGAGAGTTCATCACGAATGTATAGAAACATCATTTTCGCACACTGATTCTGTACCCTGTAGCTTTATTTAACCAGTTTATATTAACGGCTTCTGAGTGGAATCCTTAGTTTTCTCTGCATAGGATTATGTCATTACAAACAGAGATGATGCTGTTTCCCCTCCTGTTTTATTTATTGGCCTAGTTGTGTAGCCAGAACTGGTTAAGTAGTCAGTGTAGAAATAAAAAATCGGGTCAAATCGAGAAAATGAAGGACATGAAAAAAACACCTACATCTGGAAGGTGGAGGCTGCCTTGGGGAATGGAATGTCAAAGATTTCCAGAACCCATTGATAATCAGATCTACCTGTCCTTATCAAGAACTGTAGGCAAGGAATTGCTAATTAACACCTGCTGGGTCATTACCTGTTATCGCTTCAGCCCTTCCCCTGCCCATCTGCTTTTCTGCTTTTACCACTCACATGCAAAAGTGGGCCTAGAGAGAGAGGAAGAATGAGGGGGAAGGGAACTAGAGAGTAAAACTTATAAAAAGGACAGGATTTACTTGCCACATGGATTCCGCCTTTGGGTCCCCTTCTTCCACTCGGGAGAAGTCTGCTTTTACTTTTCTTTAATAAAACTTTATTTTCCACTCTACACTTGCCTCGGTTTGCTTCTACGGCGTTATTCTTCAACACCTGAGGAAGCAGGACTCGTCACAGATATGGGACGGTAACAGTTGCTGTGACTAGGACTTCCAGTAGTAAATTAAATAGAAGTGGCAGGAGGGGCATGGCCTCATCCTGATCGTCACACTGGGGTGACTGTGATGTTAGCTGTGAGCTCATCGGGTGCGGCCTTCATTATAGTGAGGTTCACTCCCTCTCTTCCTAATGTGTTGGGAGTGTTTATCATGAAAGGTTGTTAAACTTTCTCAAATGCTTTTGTGCGTCTGTTGAGGTGAGCCTGTGATTTTTGTCCTCCCTGCTGTTAGTGACGGGTATCACATTTGTAGACGTGCGTGTGTTGGGCCACCTTTGCATCCCAGGAGTGGACCCCACTTGGTCATGGTGTGTACCCGCCCGTTTGGCTTGCTGGTGTTTTATCAAGGATTTGCGCATCCGTGTTCACCAGGGAGTATTATCATCCCCAGAGTTGGGGTGGTGGTGGTGGTTGTTATAAAAAGGCCAACATGTTTGGAACGGATGCTACCAGGAACAAGGTCCCAAACCACACTTGACACAGGTGGGGGTGTGTCACTGGTACATCTGTGCCAGAGCCCTGCCCAGCCCTGCTTGCTGCCCACAATAGTGCAAGAGCATTCAGAGCAGGATCCAAGCACGCCAGCTGACCTGGGAGGCCCCCGGCCTAGGGTCCACAGCTGCAGGAGGGACTCATCTGCACCAGGCAGCAGGACCGAAGGGAAGGCTCCCAGCAAAGCCAGAACTCTCTGCTCCCAGGACAAAGGGTGGGACTGTGCCAAGAACTGGGCAAGGGCAGCGCTTCAGATGCCATCGGCAGAACGTGGCCTCTAAGGGACTTGGGCAAGTCTCAACAAATTCCTGTGAGCTCTGCATGCACAAGTGAACACTGCCCAGCAGTCAAGAGTGGCCAGTACGGAGTCCCTTCTGCCCACAGGCACCACACATGGGTTACTTCTGAGACGTGCCCAAACCTGCCAGAGCAGGGCTTGCTCGATGCAGGTCCCATTCCAAGGTCACGGCGTGTTTCGTTTTTTTTTTTTTGGAGGCGGGGATTGAACCCAGGGGCACTCGATCACTGAGCCACCTCCCCAGCCCTATTTTGTATTTTATTTAGAATTTATTATTTAAAATAATAAAGGGTCTCCCTGAATTGCTTAGGGCCTCGTCGTTGCTGAGGCTGGCTTTGAACTCACAATCCTCCTGCCTCAGCCTCCCAAGTGCTGGGATTACAGGCGTGCGCCATCACACCTGGCAAGTTTACTCAGTTATGCTCCTTTGTCGGGTTTCTAAGCTCCTTTGTCGGGTTTCTGTGAGGTCTTTCCCCCCAAATCTAGTACATTTAAAGCAGCTAAGTGTGGGGCAGGGGGAGACTATGAAAAAATATATCCATGTACAATGGAGGGAAAAATAATAAGTCCAGTACTTTCAGGGGTTCAGAGATTATCCCTGTGTGTTGGGATTGTGGGTTCAGGAATATTTTTTTCTACTTCTTTATACTTCATTGAAACTGAGGTTTATTTCTCAATAAATAATAAATTCTAAATTTAAAAAAGTTAAAAATTAAGTTGTCAGAGGAGACTGCACTTAGAGAAGAATGCCCTGGACGCCCTCCATTGGCCCTTTCTGCGTAGCTGGCTCCTCCTGATGAAAGTCACCGGGTACTGGAGCGCCCCAGGTCAGCCTGGCACCTGCCATCTGCTGCAGCCTCTGGGCAAGTCTGGTCTCTCCAGGTCCCTCCAGAAAGTGCAGGATTTGCACTCAAGACACCCTGAGGCCCCTCCAATCACCTCTCTCCCTGGAGCCCTAGAGAACTCCCAAGGAAGAGTCAAGGGCGGAGCCCGTTCTACCTGTGTCCTCCCAGCCAGGGGTCACAGGGCTGGGATCTGGGGAGGGCCTGAAGCTCCTGAAGATGCACAGAGGGGCCCAGCCAGTGACACTTCTGCACTGGTGGCAGGAGGTGCGAGGGGAGTTCCTAGATAAAGGGAAGAATAACCTCCTGGTAGTGTTCCAAGCAAGTTTTTTCCAGAAAAATCTGGTTAACTAATGTTCAAAGTCTGGTTAACTAGGCCTTGTTTGCCCTTTCCAAAATAAATGAGGACAAGGCACACAGGTCAACCAGGGCACAGACTTCAACCTGGAGACTTGGGCTGGAGTGAGCAGTGACAGGCAGGCGGGTAGGAATGGAGAGATGAACGCTTGACAGATGCCAAGCCCCGAGGACCCTCTGCTTCTGCTGGGATGGCCCTGCACCCCGCTTCCCTGTGCTCTGCACGCCAGCCTCAGGCACACCGACCAGGCTGCAGGGGAGTGCAGGGCGTGACCTGGAAACTGGGCTCTCCCCACGCACCACCCCCACAGCACTGCAGGCAGGCCCTACTGACCCTGTGGGTCCCTCCCTGGCCTCCCAAGGCCACACTTAGGCTGGAGGTGTGCAGCCAGTTGTGCCCTGGCTCCCCAGCTAGAGTGTGCACCCCAGCAGGCGCCAGGAATGTTGGCTGGATGACTTGAGAGCCGCTGAAGGAGGAGGTCTTAACCGAAGAGCACCTTGACCGCCATCAGGCATGGTGGGCCACCGGACACCGAGCAGGACCCAGCCCTTCTTATTCGAGGTACCTGGACTGTTGGTTCTTGGGGACCCACAGCTCAGCTCCTCCCAGGGGAGACCTAGTCAGTGATTTTGGAGCTGAATCACCACTGACCACCTGGACCGAGGCCTATGGTTGGTGTGAGAGGAGAATGGACAGCCCCTGCACTGTCAGGGACAGCTGTGAGCCCTGCGTCCTGCAGAGGGGGTGGGGTGCCAGCAGGGGCGCCCTCCCAGGCGTTTGGAAGGACTGGACTCCCAGGGCTCTGTGGGAGCTACAGAGACTGTAGATGAGGACTTGAGCAGCTGGGACGAGAGTCTGGGGCCCTCATGGCAGCACATGAAGAAACTCCCTTGCAGCCGGAGCTGGAGGGGCAGAAAACCAAACCCAGAGTTAATCATCAGGAAATGGAGCTCCAGGGTGGGCTGATTCTCACCTCCAGGAGGCCAGCCATGCCCAGGTCAGATTCCTGACTGCACAACAGGACCAGGACACTGGGCAGGGGGCATCTGAATTGATAGCCTAAAAAATCCAGAATCCCAGATTCTCCTGAGTTCTCTGGGCCTGCAGAAGTGACCACTCCAAAGTGGACACCTCTGCCTGCAGGACAATACAGGGTTCTCCCAGGATATGTCCCAAGTCACCCCTCCCAATAGCAGATCAATCACCGGCTCACATCACAGCATGTCCTTGCTGGGACCTGCTGGGCCCACTAAGGGAGAAGGTGCCGTGCCCCAGGGGGCCACCAGATCCACCAACCAGGTCCAGGGGGAGCCAGAGGAGCCAGGAGGGTCGGGGGGCAGGGACAACTCAGGGGCACCCCAGGGACAGAGCTGTCTGGAAAGGCCTGGTCACCACGCGCAGCGAACGAGACAGAGTCATGGTCTGTCCCTCCTGCCTTGCCAGTCTGCCGTCTCTCAGCCTGCGCTCCTGCTGAGACAGGTTGGTTTCACCTGAGGAGAGTCCTCAGACAGAGGGGGAGGCTGGGTCTGGGCAGGAGAGAGCAACAGGCTGGTTCTGGAGAATCACAGACCGAGGCAAATGGAAAGGAAAGGAGCAGGGTGTGGGCAGGGAGCAGGGAGCAGCCTCGGGGGCTGTGGACAGGTGAGGGCACTGCCTCTCTCCAGGGACTACCACCCCACCCAAGTCATCCCCAGAGGCTGCCTGGAAAGAGGCTGGGTGGGGCCTGCCAGGACCTGCCGTCAACCCGGGTGACAATGCTCGGGAGAGGCAACTCCTGGGCACCCTTCAGTTTCATTCCTAGTTTTTTCTTATCTGGACAAAATGGAGAGAAGTGTGCGGCACATGCTGCAGAAGGGCAGGTTGTCCCTGGGTTTCCTTATGGGCTTGACTGACCTCAGGTGTTTCCAAGAACTCACATGTTTCGACTCAGGAGGTCAGACCTGAAGCTGGGACCAGTGTCACCAGATGGGGCCTGAGGAGGTCCCCAAAAGGGAGAAGGAGACCTCTGTCAGCCCTGGCAGGTTCTGACTCTCACCACAGAAGAGAAGGCCTGTGAGAAGAGGCTCCGGGAGAGGTGCACTGGGAAAGCAACCAGCAGGCACCCCACTCCTGGAGCCGGGTGTCTGTTAGAGACAGCCTTGCAGATGGGACCAGGAGGAGCATGAGGAGCAGCGTCAGGCTAGGGAGCTTGAGCCCTTGACCGTGGACAGAGTGACCCCGCGGCCGGTGCTCCTCAGAATCCTCGGGCTGTCAATGCCTGGTGCCTGGACCCCCCATACTGTGGGTCCCCAACAGCATTTCTCTCTAGGCTTCTTTTAATCAGCTAAAATCCATTCTGCAAGCAAGCAAGGCCAGTGGCACTGACCAGCTGGACTGCAGGGCTCCGGGGTTTACTGGACCTTTGGAGATCTGAGCCTCCGTGAGGCTGAGGGCGTTCCTGGAGGCTGCAGATGTGCAGTGATAGCCCTCCCTCCCTCCTGGTTGGTCTTTCTACCTGTCCTTACTTCTTCAGTCCAATTCACTCACACCCGCCCCATCATAGCTGTGTGGAGGGGCCAAGCCAGGGACACTTCAGCCTGGGCTGCAGACTGTGGCATGGAAAGGGGAGTGCGGCCGGGCGCCTGGAGCTTGGCAGGGTGCTGGGCAGGCCGGAGGGAGCCTGGAGGCAATGGCCCCTGCCCCTTGCACCTCAGTAAAGGTCACCACCGCAGGCACCCGGGTCTGGCTCCGCTCCAGAAGGCGTGCTGAGAGGCTGAGAGCGGTTCAGGAACTTCCTCATTTAATCCTCAAAACAACCAACCTGATTTAAAATGTTCAGAGGACTTGAACAGGTTTCTTGTCTGCTTGCAGGGCCGGGGGCCTCACGCAGGCCACGCCACATGCCCAGCGCCCAGAGGATTCAAACGGACATTTCTCAAAACACCCAAATGGCCAACAAGGCTGTGAAGAGATCTCAGCGTTACTGACCTCAGGGAAGTGCAGTCAAAACCACAGTGAAATTCCACTTCCTACCACAAGGGTGGCCACCGTCGCAACAAATGGAAGATCACTAGTGTCACTGGGATGCGAGACGCTGCAGCCGGCTGCAGTGCTGGTGGAGGTGAAGTGAGCAGCCTGGGCTTCCTCGGCGCCGCGGCAGACCCGGGGGGAGAGCTGGAAGCAGCCTCCTGGGAGCATGCGCACACTCACGTCACGTCCACACTCGGTGGAAACAACCCAAGTGCCCACTGATGGACAGATGGACAAACAGATGTGGGCGGTCCATGCGACGAGGTAGACCTCAGCCTCTGGAGGAAGGAGATTCTGGCCCTCCGCACACCGTGGTTAAACCATGAAGGCACCAGGCCAGGAGCAAAGGCCCGACAGCAGGAGACAGATGCCGTGTGCCCCCACCTCGCAGCGGCCCCTAGAGTATCCACTCAGCGAGCAGAGCTGGCGGGGCAGGAGGGGTGGGTGGGCAGGTGCCTGAAGGCTCTCAGCTCGACAGAGGAAGAGTTCTGCGTCTGGATGGTGGTGATATTAGCCCAACAGCGTGGATACACAACACTCCACTGCACACTGAAAAGTTGTTGAAGTGAATGTTGTGCCGTGTGTTTTACACAGTATGTGTGTATATATATCACACCCAGGGCCTGTGCTTGAGAGGCAAGCACTCTACGCTGAGCTGTATCCCCAGCCCAAACATATTTTATTTCTTATTTATTTTTCTGTGCTGGGAATTGAACCCAGGTCCTCACAATGCCAGACAAGTCCTCTCCCACATAGCAACACCCACAGCTACCAGTTCATATATTTAATTAAAGAACAAACCAACCCCAGGGTAGGTGCCATCTTAACCCCACTCTACAGAGGAGAACACGGAGGCCCAGACTCCTCACCAGCATCACATGGTCCAAGGCAGAGCTGGTCTGAGGCTGGGTGGTGTGACTCTGGGGCCTGAAGCTGCTGTGCAGCACCAGCCAGAGCTGCTCTCTGCAGAGGCCCAGGAGGGGAGAGCATGCCCATTTCTGGTCTTACCAGGACAGAGACAGAGGATGATGGGTTTCTAAAGAAGGACAATATTTGGCTAACAGTTTGGGCCATTCCCCTTGTCCAACTACTATTGGACAAATGATGCTAGGCACGACGCCAGCCCCAGAAGAAAGCAGAGATGCACTGTCTCAAGAGCCTCTGGATGAGGCTCAGGCTCCACAGGCAGGAGGAGCATGAGCATCCTACATCGAAGGGGTTGTTTCCGTTTTAAGTGCAAGGACATTTTATAAACAAACCCCCGACTTGCGACTTGCGGGGACTCAGGAGGCTGCGACACATGCTGAGTTTACCTGGTTGCTGCCTTGGAGTCATGTCTGCGCTAGGCTGTGGCCAGGTACAGGAGCCCAGCCCAGTGCCCCCCCCTGGGGACAGGGTGGGGTCTCACTGCTGGCTCTGATGAACTGCAGTTACCAGCTGGGGCGGTGCTTTCAGGCTATTCCCATTGTCCACGGGTGGCCTTGTGTCTGCAGAGGTTAAATTTTGACTGAGAAAAAGGAAACCACAGTCTTTGAAATTTTCCAGAAAGAAAGGAGGTGAGATTTCACTGGAGAGTCGCAGCCAAACTTTCTTCCCACCTGCCAAGACTCCACCACTCCCCTAAACAACAAACCCAGCACAACTGGGGGCCGTTTCAGGTCTTCCATAGAAACTGAACAAAGGCTACAAAAAGGTTGTTACTGAAAATGGGTCAGTCTTTTGATGCAGTGAAGCCGGGGATCCCTGCGATAGGCACACACACACTGGCCATGCAACTGGTGCTCAGAGCTGCCGGGGACAGACTGGCCCCTGTGGGTGTCACATGGCCTTGGCCTGTGCACCCTGTGGCCCTGGAGGGACTGTTGCCGGCAAGGAGGCCTGCACGTCTGCAGAGAGTTCCTCTGACGCAGGCATCGAGGTGGCTGCCGGGTCACCACAGGATGTCCTACAGGGAAGTTCACTCTGGATTTATGGACATGTGACCTAAAATCTTGATGACCTGAATATTGGAGGGGAGGCAGACTTGGAAAGAAAAAAGAGGAAAAAGGAAAACTTTGGATACGATGCTCCTGTGGTTTGGACATAGTCTTCGTGTGCTGGAAGCTCCATCTCAGTGAGGCGGTGTTGGAGAGAGCGGACCTAAGAGGTGGGACCCGATTTGAAGTCCATAGGTCACTGGGGTGTGTCCTTGAAAGGCTTTAGGGTAATTTTCTCAAGGGAATTGTTATTTAGAAAAAAAAAGAGTAAGACTAGTCCCTCTACTCTTTCTGCCTTCATGTCTCACCATGTGATCTTCTCTCACACATGCTCCTCCCTGAGACCATCGGCCTTAATGCAGCTCAGCCAAGGGGGCCCCTCCCCGGAGCTGGTGCCATGCTTTTTGGACTTTCATCCACCAAAACGGTGAACTACAGAAGCCTCTTTTCTTTCTATATCCAGACTCAGGTATTTTGTTATAGGAACAGAAATGAACTAACAAAGATGGGGTGAAGCTCATCTTTGGAAGAAAGGGAAATAATTCTTACTTTGAGTGAGTTCCAAATTGATTTGGAGAAGACTCCTAAACTTTTTTTTTTTTTTTGCAGTGCTGGGGATTGAACCCAGGGCCTTGTGCTTGCGAGGCAGGCACTCTACCCGCTGAGCTATATCCCCAGCCCCTCCTAAACTTTTAAGTGACCCAAGATGTCAACTTATTTTCTAGAAATAAAAAAGCCTACATTACACCAAGCATGAGACACCATTTAAAGTTTCACAAAAGGGGCAACTGGACTGAGTTCCGAGTCTAGAACTCTGGAGTCCCATGTCAGCCAGCCTTGTCACTGCTATGGCCTAGAGAGCTGACCAGAACAACTGTCGAGGAGGAAGCGTTTATTTGAGGGCTCATGTTTTCAGAGGTCTGAGTCCATAGAAGGCTGGTTCCATTCCTCAGGGCTGAGGTGAGGCTGTACATCATGGCAGAAGAGTATGGCAGAGGGAAGCAGCTCACATGGTGATCAGAAAACAGAGAGAGAAAAAACTCCCCTCTCAAGATACAAATATATACCCATAGCCATGCCCCAGTGAACCACCTCCTCCAGCCACACCCCACTGCCTCCAGTTACCACTCAGTTAATCCCATCAGGGATCGATTCACTGATCAGGTTAAGGCTATAACCCAACCACTTCTCCCCCAAACCTTCTTGCATCATCTCACATGTGAGCTTTTGGGGGACACCTCCCATCCACCCTATAACAAGTCCTAATTGTGGCTGGAGAGAAGGAGGAAGAATGGAAGTCCTGAAACAGGATTAAGAGGCATCGTGAGACAAGCTGACGGTTTGAGGTACTAGTAAAAAATGACAGTGGGGGACACGTGACAGCCAGGACTCTGAGCAGCCTGGGCCCAGCACTAACGGACATCGTTGCTCAGGACTCCTGTCCTCACCCAGATGGCACCCAGGGCCAGCCCCAGTCTTCTGCAAGGGGAGGCATGAGCTTTGAGCAGAGAAGCAACCTCCTCCCCCGTTCACACCTGGGGATCCTGCATCAGAGGAGGAAGAAGCTGCACTTGGCCTGTCTGAGGGTGTCACTTAGAGTCCTGAGCAGGAAGCAGGGCACCTCCCACTGCCCTGACTGTGTGCCAAGAGGAGCCTTAAAGCCACGGATCCACCTTAGAGGTACATGGTGTGTAAGCAAACACTCTTAGAAAGTTAAAGGAAAATCCAGGTGGGGAAGAAAGCACAAGGATTAGCAGCCCCCACCATGGATTCTTTGCACGTTTTTGTGAAACCCTGGTTCACAAGGGACACGTTTCAAGACCCCCCAGTGAATGCCTGAAGTAGATATACTTGTGTTAGCTTTCTTTCTATAATTGTGACAAAATGCATGAGATAAACAACTAAAAGAGGAAAGGTGTATTTCATCTCATGATTGCAAAGGTTTCAGTCCAGGGTCATCTGGCTCCACCGCCTCTGGGCCTGTGGTTTCAGGTCTCATCATGGCAGGGGCTCCCGGTGGAGCAGAGCTGCTGACTTCATGAAGCCTGGGAAGGAAGCAGAGAGAGAGCAGGAGGCGAGGGGCCAGGGCCCCCAATGGTCTAGCTCCCTTCCCCCAGGCCCCACCTACTGAAGGCTCCACCACCTTCCAGCAGTGCCACAGGGTGGCCACCAAGCCATCAGCACACGGGGACCTGAAGACCCAAACCATAAGAGCACCAACCCCGTGTACGAGCCCCCCCAACAGTTAATGTGGCAGCCAGAAGGCTGCCAAGTAGTGGCCAGGCAGGTGGCATGTGCAGCATGGGTACACAGGACAGGGATGACCAGGTGCCCGGCCTGCAGAGCTGGAGGCACAAGAGCTCGCCACTCCCCTCAGTGCTGTGCAGCCTCGAACCTGTGAGTGTGCTTCTGGGATTTTCTATCTGCTGTTTTTGGACCAGAGTTGACCTCGGGTAAATGAAACTGTAGAAAGCAAAACCTCGGATGAGGGCCAGACAGGAAGGCCAGGGAAGAGCCTGCCCAGCAGAGCACCCCCCGCCCCCGGGCCTGTCTGTATAGCCCGGGCCAGAGGCGTGCCAGGGCAGCGTGAGTGTCCTCTCCTTCTCAGGATGGCCATCGCCGCTTTCTTTTCCACAGATACACACAGGGCTGTGGTTTTCTCCTTAACATCCTATAGCAGGTTTGTCCTGGAATGACGCCCACAACCCCAGGTGTAGAAGGTGACCGATGCTGCTTCAGCTGTTGCCTGCCGCCCTCCTGATCAAGCTGCTCTGTGCTTGCCAAACTGTGGCTTGCAGTTTGTTTATTTGTTTGTAGCATCTGGCTTTTGTTCTATAGTCTATTTTTTATTTATATTTTCTGCAAAGGTTTGGACAATAAATATCAGCTTGGTGAATCTCCAGCAGGGATTGTTCAAAATCTCATGAGGCTCATCTTTATCTAATTATTAAAGATAAAATGTGGGAAATGAATAGAAATCAGATAAAACACTGAGTCAGCAATGTAAGGAACTCACTGGTTTTTGTTTGTTTTTTCTCACTGGGTTTGGAAGCCAGGGCCTCATGATTGCCAGGCAAGAATTCACTATCTTTGCTTTTAGCCACCCTGGACCTGAGTCTCCATCGCTATTCACATGTCCAGGGTTAAAGAGCAAGCCATTTTAAACTGCCGCTAAACATTCAAAATAAATGTTCATTTTATGTCTAATAGTTTATTACTTTTAAACCGCACTTTTTCTAATTATAAAGATGCTTATCATATTGTGTATATATATATGTATCATATGGAACATATCAGATGTACAAAATGATATATGATAAATGATTATTATAGAACAATGAAGGGTACTGAACAATATGAAGAAGAAAACTGATGTCCCCAGGCCCCACAGAGAGGGACACCGTGAAAGCCTGGGCATTGCTTTCTCTTTCTTCCATGAACACTTCCCAAAACATGGGCTGTCAATCTCCGTATATCATCTATAAGTTCATTAAAAGAATGAATGAATTGCAAATCTGGGCTTCTCAGCCAGGCAGTCCACACGAAGGAAAATTATGCCCTCAGCTGACGGTGTTTCCCTGTCACCAGGATCCTGTCAAGAACCACACAGCCATTCTGAACTGCTCCTGGCCTTGGGTGAGGGGTTTGGGCGGGATGGGGAGGTCAGATGGACTTCCGGCTGCGTGTGCAGACAGAACCTGCATCCCAGGTGCTGTGGGGGGCGGGGCAGAGGCAGCACCCCAGATGGGACTGGTCATTTCCAGAGGAGCCCCAGTGACTTACATCAAGACTTGGGAGAGCAGCGCTGCCCTGAGCAGGGCCCTCACTCACGACACACCCAAGCAGCCTCCTTTGAGTCTCAGGAGATTTTTATGGTCACCAAGAGTAGGAGCAGCTTGACCTCAAAGGCGCACCCCCGACAGTGTCTCAGGAGTAACTTACAATTCAAGAATCATCCTTTTGGTTGCTGGTCTCCCATGGGAACAGACAGGCAGCAAATTCCTCCCATGAAGAGGTGGCGGTCTCAGTGCCCTGAGAAACAGCTCGCAGGTGTGGCCACAGTGGCCCATCGAGCATCTTCTACACAAAGAGTTTGGAAAGAGCCTTCTAGACGTTGCGCTGTGGAAGCCCCTCTCTCCTTGGAACTGGGCAGAGCTAAACTCTGGTCTCTCGAGAAGCACTCGGCCGGCCTGGGCGACTGAGCCAGGGACAGGAGGGCCGGCTTCCCTCCTTGCGTGGCACTGTGACTGGGAGCCCCACCGCGTCCGAGGGCTGTGGAAGCGCTGGCGAGTGGCCGCCGTGGAGTTCCGTGTCCCGCGGACCTCGGCAAATGCTACGAAGCGTTTTCTACTTTTCTTCTTCTTCTTTTTTGCCTTTTCTCAGAGGCCGGTCGTTATCAGGTACTTGTGCACAGCCACACCCTCCCGACGAATGGTGGGCGTGCATTCCGGTGTCCGTGACGAAACACTGGGTTCCGAGTCACAGATGAGTGCCCTGTGTAGGAACGTCCCGGCCACCAGCCTGCCTCTGCCTGCCTGCAGCACCCAGGCCCACCTCCTCCGTGTTCCAGAAGCTCCCGTGGGCATGGGGGAGGGCCTGGCACCCCGTGGCCTGCAGAGTGGGGCCACTTCCCTCTCCAGCGAGCGCCGTGAGAGCCGGCCCTGGCCCGGGGCCCAGACCCAGAGGGCGGGAGGGCAGCTGTGAGGAGGGCACCTCTCCCGCGACACCTGCCCCAGGCGAGGTGTCCAGCCAGGACAATCTGTTCCCCGGGGGAGTGAAGCTTCTGGGGGCCTGGAGGCATCGGGGGCATCAGCAGGTGGGAGATTCTTGGCTCATCTACCCAGTTGTCTGCGTCCTGTCTCAGGGTGGCTCTGGCTCCGTGTGGCAGTGGGAGCCAAGGCTGTGGTTTCCGCCTCCTTCGTAGCTCGGCTGCCTTATTCCCCGGCTCCAGGCCTGACCTTCCAGTCTGCCCCGGGGCCCTAGGAGACTGTCAATGTCCTGAGCTACCAGCAAGGCCTTGGGTTTTCGAGATCTGGATTAAGAGGGCGTTTGGCTGTGCCGAGCCGTCACTCTCCCTGTCGAGGCTCCAGGTGCAGCAGAGGAGCCAGGCTCCCCTGACCACTGTCATCACAGGCCTCCCCACCTACTGATCTCCTGGGCCTTGGTCTCTGCCTCCCCCACGCCCACCCCATCAGAACTGCCCACTGTGAGAGCTCCAGTGACGGCCAGACAGGGGCCGGCAGATGTCACCAGCCAGGAGGCGAGTACGCTGGGCTGCGGGCCTCGGTGATCTCTCCAGCATGCTCTGTGGCTTCCCTCTCCCCTCTCCCTTTAGCTCAAAGGCCAGCCAAAACCAGGCTATGGGCCAGAGTCGGCCATCAGGCCATAGGGTGTAAACACCTGGTCATTACGATCCCACTTACCACTAGGAACAGGGACCCGGTGTCTTTGAGACAGGGTGGGGGGCTCCATGTCTCATTTGCACTTTATCCCCCAGAAGTCTGTGCTGCATGGGGCGTTGGAGGTGCTGTGCACCCTTAGGAGGTAGAACTTCTAAGGACCCCTCAGCCAGTTGAGGGTGCTGCTGTAGGGGTTAAGGTCATTCTCACGGGACACCTTAGTCAGTTCTCAAGAGATGGCTGTCATAAAAGAAGCAAGCTGGGGCTGGGGTTGTGGCTCAGTGGCAGAGCACTTGCCTCGCATGCCCGAGGCACCGGGTTCAATTCTCAGCACCACATATAAATAAATAAAATGAAGTTCCATTGACAACTAAAAACAAATCCTAAAAAAAGGAAGCAAGTCTGGTGCCTCTTCTCACTCTGGATTCTTTTTTTAAGATTTCTTTTTTTTGGTACTCAGGGGCGCTTCACCACTGAGCCACATCCCCAGCCCTATTTTGTATTTTATTTAGAGACAGGGTCTCACTGGGTGGCTTAGGGCCTCTTCGTTGCTGAGGCTGGCTTTGAACTTGCAATCCTCCTGCCTCAGCCTCCCAAGTGTGTGCCACCGAGCCCAGCTAAGATGAGTTCTAATTGGCTATCCATGACAGTAGAATGCATTCTGGGCCATTGTCCACAAATGGAGCACTCTTCTTTCTTTTTTTTTTTTCTTTATTTTTTTTTTTGGTGGTGCTGGGGATTGAACCCAGGGCCTCGTACTGGACAGGCAAGCACTTTACGAACTGAGCTATATCCCCAGCCCACTCTTCTCCTTGCTCGGGCTGTCGGTGGTGCAGAGCCACACCGGTACTGTAGTCACACTCTGGCTTCTTGCCTGGTGATGCAATCTCTCCTTATTGTGCTTCCACCATGACACCACCCAATATTAAGTCCTCACCAGAGGTCAAATCAATGGGCTCCCATCTTGGCTTCTCAGCCTCCAAAACTATAGGCTAAATAAACCTCTATTTATAAAACAGACTGCCTCATATATCTCCTTAGTCATGAAAACTGGACCAATGTAGGCGGGCAGTTCAATTCCCAAGTGAAGCCACATGTGAGGGTCTGCCATCCAGAACCCCCTCCAGCCCCTCGTGTACCTTAGCTTGGGTTCCTGAGAAGACGGGGACCAGGACAGGCTTAGGAACTAACACTGTGTGGGAGTCATGATCCCAGGACAGCAAGAGAGAAGAGAAGTCCACTGCTTCCCCGTGAGGGACAGGAGGCAAGCCAGAGGCGTGGCGCTCCCCATGCTCAGCCCATGCTGAACTTCTCTGGACTGGCCAGGTGAAAAACCAGGCCTTGGAATTTTTCCCACACAATTTTTCCCTTGGCAAAAGCCAAGGAAGAGCATCGGCTGGTCATCACTGCCTCCTCCTCCGCTGGCCAAAACAAGGTCTGCTCTGCCACACACAAGGGAAGAGCTCTGCCAACAACTTCAGCAATGACCCTTCTCAGGCCATCAGTGATGGCCAGCCCCCTGGGCACCCCCGTTCAGCAAGCACAGGTCCATCTGGGAAGGCTCTTGTCTGAAGCATGTTCAGACCACTCTCCCCTCCAGCACCCACAGTCCGCTCTCCCCTCCGGCACCTACAGATGGCCATGGGGTTTTGTGTGTGCACCATGTGGGGAGAGGTCTCCACAGGCGCTCATCCTGCTGCTCCCTCTCACCTTTCCTGTCTGTGCGAGAGACTTGGGAGCCTCCAGGAAAGCCAGGCACTACCAGCCCAGGAAGACTGCTCTGTCCTCAGCAGTGCCGCTGGCCTGGAGGGACAAAGCCAAACATACTGCCTACTTGAAGGGAGATCTCTCAGACTTTTTTGAGTCCAGAGCTGTTGGGGTTCTCCCTGGATCTTGTGTAACCGCGCTAGCCAAACAAGCCCCCTGTGAGTGAATGGCTATAGGCTCACCAGGAATGCCCCAGTTCCTGCTTGGGGTCCCAGGGAACCCCCAGGACAGCTATGCTGAATGTCACTGAGTTCCCAATCCAAGAAGAAATGCCACCCATCACTGTCAGCCCAGATTGTTGGCCCGCAGCGGGGCTCCCACGCTGGTCTTCAGCACGTACCACTTACCTCACTCAGTGGCACTGATGCAAGCTGTCCACGCATTGGAACTTTGGGAGAGCCCCAGGTACTGCTGGCAGCAAGGCCAGAGAGAGCCTCTCTCCCAGATGGTCACGTCACAAGGGCAACAAGGCCCAGTGGCAGCTTTCATAGTGCCTTGGGGAGTAGAGGGGACTCCTGCTCCTCCCTTCTCCCTCCCAGGGCTGTCTGTTGAGGAGGAATAGGAAGATAGGTAAGCAAGCCACATTTTCCAAGTCTCCCCTGGACCCTGGAACTAGCATTGGCCCCAAGGCTGCAGTAGTCAGTTACACACTCAGCTCCTACCTTTGCCAGTCAGCCAGAGGGGATGCCTCCACCCTGAAAGTGACCCAGCTTAACCCCTGTGTAGCTCCTAACCAGCCCTGGTCCAGGGACATCAGGAGAAGCCCATGGGAGAGGACAGACCCCCACACCTCAGGTCACATGCAGGGCATGAGGGTGGAGCACCAGGCAGTGCCGCCCCCAGCCTTGGTCCTCCTGGGAAAGGTCCACAAGCCTGGCATGCCTGGACCGAGGAGTGGCAGGTGGTGTCCATAAGAGGCACCTGCGCCCTGGTTTTTATGGGTTTAGCAGAGAGTTTAAAAATGCAGAGAAGGCCCGGCCAGCCGCCATATCACAAAGGAGCTTTTGATGCAGAGACCATTCCAGGAAAGAAGAGGGGTGGTGGAGCTTGGACTTTGGCCCTGCATGACTTGTGGCCTTCCCTGCTGAGCCAGCTTGTTCCCAGACTCTGCCCACTGGGCAGGGAACCCTGAGATCATGCTGCAGACAGCGGTTCTGAGGTACGTCTGATTTCTATTGCGTCCTCGGGGGTCTCTGCAGACGAGAAAGCATGTCCAGCGCTGAGTGACCCCGGCCTCAGGAAGCACGCTTGCTCCTTGGCAGCTCACACCCCAACCCCTGGAGCCCCAATCTCAGCCTCCTGCTTTCTTTTTCTTAGTGTCACCTGGGATCAAGGATCCTGATGGCAACAGGCCCTGGAGGTCCCAGGATAAGCAGGGCACCAGCTCCTGACTCCACTCCAGGACTTCCAGGCACACAGGGTGCCAGCTGGCCTATCCCTCAGTGCCACCCACAACAATGCTGGCAGAACAAACCCAGGGGGCAGTCTTGGGACACACTCACAGAAAGCGCAGGGCAGGAAGGCCTTTGTAGGACTTCCCCTGGCTCAGAAGATGAGGGACGGCTCTCGGACCTGTGGGAGAGTCTCCCACACTGTGAAGGAGAAGGGCCCTCAACTCACACACAGGAGTCCCTCACACACAGGAGTCCCTCAGACACAGGGGGTCACCTCGGCATGAGGCCCACTGCAGGCAAGGGGTGACCCCAGAGGTGGACGATCAGTGCCAAAATGGAGGTCACCTTGGATGTGCAGCATCACTTCAGGCTGGGGACTGCTCGGATGTGGAGGATCTCCGCAGGCCAGGGATGCCCACGGACAACATGGGGCATCGCCCTGAACCCAGGGTGAGACAGTCAGCTTTTCACTACCAGGTCAGTTGCTGCTCATAAAGAGGAAAGGTCACTTTGGCTCAGTTTTGGAGGTTTGGGTCCATAATTGGTTGGCCCTTTTAAAGGCGTTTGGGTCTCTGTTGAGGCAAGATCGGTCATGCAGTGGGTGCTCCGACAAGGTCGCTTCGTAGCTGGTGAGAGGAAGAGGAGGAGATGGCTGCCCCAACCCGCTTCAAGGGCTCGCTGCCCGAGTACCCCAAGCCTGCTGGGCCCCACCTCTGCACAGCACCACACTGGGGACCAGCCTTCAATACACCGACATCCCGAGGACACTCCAGATCCAAACTACAGTGGGTGTGACTTTGGACGTGTGTACTGGACACGGAGATCACCCCGAACATCACCTCAGAGACGGAGCTCACCTTGGCCCCGGGGGCCTTGTTGGCAAGCCCCAAGCACCGCAAGAGGGATTGGTGAATCAGAAACCATGGGGAGGGGCAAAGCTGCCCGGGACCAGATCAGCCCAGACTTCTGAGGAAAGGCCCGACTGCAGCCTCTGTCACCCACCATGTCACCCACCCTCTCCCACCAAAGGACATGCCTTTTGCTTTAGTTAAATCCTTGGTTTTCTTTTTTATACCTTCTTCATTTTACTTATTTATTTTCACGTGGTGCTGAGGAGGATGGGACCCAGTACCTCATGCGAGCCAGGCAAATGCTCCACTGCTGAGCCACAGCCCCAGCCCCTCTTACTGGTGTTATGACCAGGAAGTTTGAAGTTTTAAACTCTCCTTAAGTGACATGATAGCAAATTTTGGGGGAGGCTTCTGTTAAAACTATGCTTTAATTTGCAAAATTGGCAATAGGAGAAGTTGGTTGGGTACACATTTAACCCTATAGCAATAAGAAGGGGATGTGCTGCACAAAAGGCAGAAGCTTGGGGCACTTATCTATTTACATTTTTGTTTTGATGTCATCCAGCAAAGTGAGCAAGTCTATTGGAGTATTATACAGCAGAGACAAAGCATGGAGATTGGATCATTCGCAGCTCTGCAGAAATGTCGCTCAGGTTTGTCTGAAGGAGATATCTTTCAAGTAACCACTGCCCTGGGTTAGAACCCATTGCACAGGGCTGGGCTGTGGCTCAGGGCAGAGCGCTCACCCGGCAGGTGTGAGGCCCTGCGTCCGACTCTCAGCACCGAATATAAAGAAATTAGCTAATTAAATAAAGGTCCATTGATAACTAAAAAAATTTAATAAAAAAAAAGCCATCGCAAATAAGTAGGACAAAAGAAAACAAACAAGGCCTCTCAGGAAGCCATGTGACAAGGACACCCTTAAAACACGAAGGCTTGGCATTCCTGCTGGCGAAACCTCGAGTACGCTCTCCCCGGGTGGCAACTGGGCGAGGGCATCCACTGTCCACGTCCATGTGATGTCGACCTGTGTGCAGGGACAGGGATGTCACGGATGTCCTCTGCAGGGGAACATGGGCCGGGGGTGCCAGGCAAGGCAGTTCTGTGGCACGCCTGCCCAGCTCTCTTCACGGCCCTTTCTCCAGGCTGAGGCAAGAAAGCCGGGGTGCATGCCCACAGTCGCTGGTGCACGCTCGCCACTTCCCCAGGGACACACCAACGCACCCACGCATCTCCCCAGGCAAAGGACAGTCTCCTTGGATCTGTATTTAACTTAAAATGTTAAAAATTAAAAATAAAACCCTTCTCAGTAAACAGCCAGCATGATCAAGATACCATCTTTAACTGTGTGCCGTAGTGCAAGTCTGGAATCCCAGCAATTTGGGAGGCTCAGGCAGGAGGATCATGAGTTCAAGGCCAACCTCAGTAACTTAGCAAGATCCTAAGCAACTTAGTGAGACCCTGTCTCAAAATAAAATATAAAAAGGGCTGGGGTGAAGTCTCTAGTTAAGGGCCCCTGAGTCCAATCCCTAGTACCAAAAAAAAAAAAAAAAAAAAAAAAAATCTTTATACTGGTTCTCAGTCTACCTCATCTCTAGGAAGAGGCATTTCCCCAGGTCACCTGCCTGGCTCAGGGCCTTCCTGAACTCTAGGGACAGGTAGATCTTGCCTTACCCTGGGCACAGCTGCCCATGCTCTGGGAGCTGGGTAAGGATCTCCCTGCCAGGAGCTGCCACCATACCAACCTGGGCTCTGCTATGGGGCAGCTAAGTGCGCGGAAACTAGTGAGGTCAGGTATTCCCCTCTCCACTGTCCCTAGGCCCATGAAGAGAGCTCTGGGCCTGGAGGGCCAGAAAGATTGCCATGTCCCTTCACCTCAGGGGGGGCTTTACCAGCAACCCCCACCTGCATTTATAGAGAGAATTCTTTCCCCAGCCTCCTGTCTTTTCTCAGTTTGTGCCCCAGCTGGTCAACCCACAAGCCATGCAGTCCACAAGGAGAGGAAGCAGCAGAAGCACAGAGCTTGGTGCATAGTAGGCACTCAGTAAACTGCTGGCTGACTAAGCACATGAGTGAGAGAGCCATGGAGGCCCAAGTGCAGAGGCCCTCCAGGCAGGCACAGGCATGCACGGGGAGAGCTGCCCTGGTGGGAATGGGCCTCCGTGTGGGAGGTGGGTGGGGTGGAGGCTGAGACCGGAGGTCAGCTCCTTCCACATTCCCCAGGCAGCCTGGGACCCCAGCTCATAAACCCCACTTCCACTTCTGGTCAGCCTGCCTCCCCCAGCGCCAACAGCAGTTTACCCAGACCCGAGCTCTGTGCTGGATGGGCTGCCTGGGAAAGGATGCACTGCCCCTGCTCAGTCTAACGGTCCAGCATGCCCTCTCCACTCCTCCATCTCCATCTTGACTCAGAAAGAATGACGTCCAGGGACGAGGCCTGACCCTAGGGGTCTGCACCATGGCGTTTCCCTCTGTTGGAGGGTTACCAAGAACCAAAGTTCCAAGGCTCGGGTTCACTAAAATTTGGGAGAAAAGGGTTGGTGAAGAAAATAGGTTTATTTCAAACCAGCCTTGAGGAAAGCAGACCTTTCCTGTCTCAAATCTCCATCTTTGGTGGGGGGCAGGGGGAGGAGAGGGAGGGCTTAGGGACGTGAACAGTTTTGTTTTGTTCTTTTCCTTTTTTGTTGGTTTTGGGGATTGAACCTAGGGGGCACTTTACCACTAAGCTACATCCCCAGCCCATTTTATTTCTTATATTGAGACAGGGTATCACTAAATCAATCACCAAGTCTGACTTTGAACTTGCCATCTACCTCCTCAGCCTCTTGAGCAGCTGGAACTATAAGTGTGTACACTGTTTTATAGGAGGCGTGGGGTGCAGTGGGACACAGAGCAGAGAATGAATGTGTGCAGGTGTAGTCAGCCTGCAAGAGTCCGAACCAGCTCACAGTCCGGGCTTCTCTGGTGCCCACCAGGGCCAGGGGCTGCCCCTGAGCCTCCTTCTCAGCAAGAGCAAACTCCAGGCACTGAAAAGCAGTTGTCAGGAGCTCTGCTTCGGGAGCTGGGGCGAGTTTTCTGCCTGGATTCATACCCCATCTTGGACTGAATTGCATCTGGACCTGCCTGGCTCATCACTCCTAATCCACAAACTCCTCACAAGCAGGGTTTCAGTCAGATGGGTTGCAAGACCCCGATCCTCAGGTGTCAACAAATATTGTGTGGACAAATGAAAGTTTTCAATAACATGAAAGGATAAACCAGCTGCCAGTCACTGAAAATCGAGTCCAGATAGTTCTAGAGGCCCCCGGCATTTAAGAATGTCTTAAAGAATTGATTTCTGTATCTTTCTATCGATTTATTGGTGGAAATAGAATATGCTAAATTTAGGAGGGAAGTGTGACATTAGGTTATGGGCTGAATAAAGAGCAGCACCAAGGAAAAGCCGAGGAAGAAGGAGCGTCTCCGAGATAGGGATGAGTCGCCTGTTCAGTGTTGTTTTCAGAACAATGTAGCCACCATTGACGTCAATGTGGGGAAGAAACAAAAGGGCCTTTGGGTGTGTGTGGGGAGCAGCAGGGCTGGATTTGCTTGGCATTTGTGTGCCCGGGTCGGGGGAGGGGCAGGGAGCATGACAGGAGAAGGGGCCACTGCAGAGTGAAAGGCAGCCTTCCAGGGCTCTGTGGGACACATTACCCAGATGAACTTGGCATTTGCCTCCTTTTGCACCTGAGATGCTGCGTGTACATCTTGTCAGAGGGACAGAAGTGGCTCACACGCAGGAATTCCTGAATGTGGGTTAGCTGGCGTCAGACACCAGCATCTTAGTTTACCTATCAGTCACAGGCCCATAACTCTTTCTTTTCTGCCCTCCCTGATCCCCAGGGGAGCCCAGAAAAGATCAGAAAGACTGGAGGGCCAAGGTTCTTGGACAGCATCCAGTGCCCCTTCAGCCCTTCAAAACCAGACCGGCCTCACCTCCCCATCAAATCCTGCATTTTCAGGGTCTACAAGTGTTTTGCTGCTTGCAAATAAGTCTCAGGCTTCTAAGCAGTCCAGTTAGAGGGGAAATTCTGCTCTCTCCCCTAACACTTTGGACAGGAGATCCCGGTTTGACATGCATCAAACAATGCTTGCCAGCACTGTCCCCCAGCGCCCCCAACACACACACACACACACACACACACACACACACACACACA
>JAJEJO010001483.1:207383-229977 GCA_020662805.1 Glaucomys volans | reverse complement strand
TAAGTTCCACAATATAAAATTTGGCCATGTGCACCCATGTCCAACTCAGTGTTTTTGATATATTCATGAAATTGTGCAGTCATAGCTATAATCTAATTTTAGAATGGTTTTATTACTCCCCAAAGAACCCTTGTTTCTCTTGGCAATTGATCACATTTCCCCCCTTTCTGGCCCCCAGCAACCACAAATCTACTTTCTGTCTTATACTATAGATTCACTTATTCTAGACATTTTATATAAATGGAATTATACAATATGTGGCTCTTTGTGATTGGCTTCTTTTACCTAGCATAGTGTTTTCAAGGTCCATCCATATTGTAGCATGTGTGAGTATGACATTCCTTATTGCTGAATAATATATACAATAGTTTATCTGTTCATCCATTGAACATTTGGGTTGTTCCCACCATTTTGCTATTATGAATGCTGCTGCTATGAACATTGGTGACCAAATTTTTTTTTTTTTTTTTTTTGGTACTGGGGTTTGAACCCAGGGGCACTTGACCACTGAGCCACATCCCCAGCCCTATTTTATATTTTATTTAGAGACAGGGTCTCACTGAGTTGATTAGGGCCTCACTAAGTTGCTGAGGCTGGCTTTGAACTCGTAATCCTCCTGCTTCAGCCTCCCAAGTGCTGGGATTACAGGCGTGTGCCTCTGCGCCCAGCTGGTGACCAAAATTTGTGCAGAAGAAATACACGATGTTCTTAAGTAGTGTAATGTGGATTGGTTTTATTGTTTCTGCTATAAAAGAAACATGGGATTGATAAAACTCTTTAGATGTGTTAAGTATAGATAAGCAATTATGTAATGCATGTGTTATGTATAAACAAATACAAAGGGTTGGAAGCACCAAGAGATAACTAACATTCATGAGGTAAGAAATACTTCTAACTATTTATGATACACTAAATATTCAAGAGGCACTTAATATTTAGGATGCACTAAATATATGTTGTATATGAAAGCACTCAATATTCATAGTGCCATAGTTCAACTATCCATTGGTGACACCCATTCTGATCCCATTTGTCCTCTACTTAAACCCAAGATGTTCAATAGGCTGATTGGAAAGCTATGGTTGTATACCTTGGCCAGGTATACTTGTCCAAGTCTCTCCGATGGATTTATGTATTATTGGTCCACAGTACCTTCTGTGTGTGGCCTCCTTGTTCAAATCTCAGCTTTGTATTTTGCGACTACATTATTAGTGGGCAAAGCTCATGTGGTAGAAAGAGAGAACACGAAGCAGGTAATGTGGCCCTTCCCCCAGCTTGGATCTTGTCCTCCTCTCCTTCCATTTGTTTCTCAGTGTGTGTTTTAAAGGGACTTAATAAACCATGCGATTTGAGCATTTTACTTAATTTTAAATCTTGTCTTATGACCTCTGGGATAGCTTTCCTGGTACTATACCTTTAGGTTAATTGTACATCAAGGTAATTTCCCACACAGCAAGAAGATTGAATTTCTGAAAAGTTAATAGAGCCAATGACATTTTAATCAGAACCTTAATATAATCTTATAACTGATCAGTTGAATCTAACATGTAACTAACAGCCAAAATGCTCCTGAAGAAGAGAAGAAAAAAGTAGATGGAGAAGACCATGGTGGTGGAAACTCTGGTCCTATTACATACTAAGATTTATTTACAAGTATATTTATTAAGATCATGTAGTATTGGGAAATGGTTAAATAAAAATACCAGTGAAACATAATGGCAATATATGAGTACTATGTTGTGACTATATCCTCTGCCAAAAGGATGGATTCAGTACTAGGAGTGGAGACACTTTGAGGAGAAAGTGGCAGCAGCTTTGGATGTCAGCAAGGACAGATGGCATTGTCTCAGTCAGCTGAAGCTGTTGTACAGAAAAGTGAGAACACTATTTTGCAAATAAGAGAAAAATGCAGGAGAGTACCCCCCCAAAAATGTCATCTGAAAGCCCCCAAACAGTTTAGGTACACCTTGAAGAGCTGAAGTTCTTGCAGTTTCTAGAGAATTACTGTTGTTGGGTCTCGACTCTTTCACACCCATTGTTAATGAAAATGGGAATGCATGGACATGTACATTTTTATGTTTTAAAAAGGCCCACTGCTTTACACAAATCACTTGTAATCACATATTCAACCGTAGGTTGAATTGTGCCCCTCTAGAATATGTCAAAGTCCTAACCCCTACTACCTGTGAATGTGATTTTTTTTTTTTTTGAAATAGGGTCTTTGCAGATTTCAAGTTAAGATGAGCACATTAGTGCAGGTCCTAATCCAATATGACTATGTCCTTATAAAACGGGGAAACATGGACACAGACAAATAAAGAGAGAAAGCCACATGAAGATTGGAGTTATGGTGCCATAAGCCAAGGAATTACCAGAAGCCAGGAGAGGAACCTGGAACAGATCTTTCCCTAGTGCCTTCAGAGGAAGCCTAGTCCTGCTGGCACTTCATCTCAGACCTCTACCTCTAGAGTTGTGAGAGAATACATTTCTTTTTTTGTTTTTTTGTTTTTTTTTTTTTTGAACCAGGAATTGAACTCAGGGACACCCGGCCACTGAGCCACATCCTCAGCCCTATTTTGTATTTTATTTAGAGACAGGGTCTCACTGAGTTGCTTAGGGCCTCATTAAGTTGCTGAGGCTGGCTTTGAACTCGAGATCCTCCTGACTCAGCCTCCCAATTGACTTGGATTACAGGCATGCGCCATCACGCCCGGCTGAGAGAATACATTTCTACTGTTTAATCCTCAGTAATGTAATACTTTGTTATGGTAGCAACTCACACAACAGGTTGTTGGGAGAAAATGAGTATCTTGGTCCTGAAGGGAGATCTGGGAGATACACCAAAGCATCATTGAATTTTATTTCTTACTAAAGTAAAAGCATCAGCAATGTACATGTCAAAATCATTGGTGATATTATTTAGTTTACTTGAAGTGTTTACAATAAATTGAAATAGCAAATTACTCTTTGAATAAAGTAGTATGATATTTATAAAGCCTAGTAGTCTGTGTTACGTATGCCCCAAGTCCCATGAGTTTTCAGTTCATGTACAAAAGGAGAACACTACTGGCAGAGTAGTATAAACTGAGGAAAAGGTGCTGCAGGTGCTGGCCAGTTGGTAGCATTATTGAAGGGGATCCAGGGGTGGTGTCCAGAAACAGTACAGTGATCTGAGGAGTTCCAAGCACAGCACCAGGAAAACAGAGGAAGGAAGCAGATTTTGTTTATTTGGTGGTTCGTAGACCCTAATTCATGGACTGGAAATATTCATTATACTAAAAATGATATAGACAAAATTGACTAGAGGTGTTTAGAAGTCAGCGAGAAGGATGTGAGAATGGTTAGGGAAGTCTTTACAGAGGAAGTTGAATTTAAGCTGAACTTTGAAGATTAGATATTATTCCAGAGACAAAAGAAACATGTCCCAGATTTCTTCAGGGAATTTGGATGTTTGATTTTGTATTTTGAGACAGGGTCTCACTAAGTTGCCCAGACAGGCCTTGAACTAGAGAATTTCTTGCTTCAGTATCCTGAGTGGCTGAGATTACAGTCATTGAATGGGTCTGAGAATCAGTTTGAACAATGGTGAAAAAAAAATTAAAACAAGTTGAACATAGGATTTAATGATCTAGGTGCACTCCATAACATTATTATTATTTTTTTTAAATTGTCTTTTGTCTGATATTAGTAATAGCCCCTTTCAGTTTCTTGTAGTTGCTATTTGCATGATTTATCTTTTTATATCCTTTTACTTTTTTCTTATTTGTGTATGTGAATTTAAAGTATTTCACCTGTAAATATCATACAACTGATTTTCATTTTTATTATTTATTTTTGAACCTAAGGCCTTGCACATTAGGCAAGATCACTGAGCTACATTCCCAGTCCTTCCATTCACATGTAATGTCACTATTGATGTAGTTGGATCTGCAGTTTTACTTTTGGTTTTCTATATGTCTCTTGTCTGTTTTGTTCCTCTTTATTGCTTTCATTTGCATTATGTGAATAATTTCTGCCTTTGTTTTTGCTGCTAGAACAAATTACTATAGACTGGTGACCTGTAAGTAACAGAAATGCATTTCTCACAGTTCTAAAGTCCGAAAAGACCAAGATAAGGGCGCTCTGCCTCCAGGATGGTGCCTTGCTTCTTCCAGAGGCCACACTGTATCCTCACATGGCAGAAGCAGGAAGGGAAAAAAGGCCTAATGTTCTTTCTAGCCCTTTAGGGGAACTGCTCTATTCCCAAAAGGCCCTACTTTTTCAGATCACCACAATGGGAATTAAGTTTCATCATGAATTTCAAAGGGGACACATTCAAACCATAACATGTTCTAATTAAGATTTCAATTTTGTTAATATTTTTTCCCACTTCTGTTTTGATGTTACTTCCTTAGTGGTTACTCTGGGGCTTACTATATATATCTTAATTTATCAGCATCAGCATTTATGTCTTTTAAAGAAGCTAAGAGAAGAAAGGACAGAAAGCATATATTTATGGTTGTTGTTTTGTTAACTTTATAACTTGTCATTTCTGGTTTTCTTCATTTGTCCCTATGGATTCAAGTTACTACCTGGAGTCATTTCCTTAATCCAAAACAGTTTTTTTCTTTCCTACCCACTTCCTTTGTACTCTTATTGGTAAATGTGTTACATTTCTATGTGTTATAGGTTCAATGATTTATTATTTATCTATTGTTAATGTAAACATAATTGCTTATATGTCTTAAAATTTTTGTTGTGTATATTTAAGGTCGTTAACATTTTGATATACATATATCAAATTAAATTATTATTATAGTAAAGCAAATTAACATATCCATGTCCTCTCCCCACTCAGTGGGAGTTTTCAACAAGTTTTACCCATCTAATAGAATTATCCCGCAGGATTGATGCTTAACTGCCTACAGTTGGAATCTCCTTGATAACCACTTCTTGGTTTCCATTTTTTTCCTTCCCTGTATCATTTCTCCATTTATTTATTGCTGCTTCTGAGACTCACCTCCCAAGTAAATTCTCTATACTTAATTTGTTTCAGGATGTATTGCTGGATAAACCCTCTGTAAGTCACACCTCCAACTCAGCTACCCTCTGATCCCACTTACAAAGAAATGCTCTTTAGAAACTACCAATATACAGGTTCAAAGAATAATGTTACATTAACAATATAGTAAGCTACATGTAGAAAGTGAAGTACAAGCCGGGCGTGGTGGTGCACGCCTGTAATCCAAGCGACTTGGGAGGCTGAGTCAGGAGGATCGCGAGTTCAAAGCCAGCCTCAGAAACTTAGCGAGGCCCTAACCAACTCAGTGAGACCCTGTCTCTAAATAAAATACAAAAAAATAGGGCTGGGGATGTGGCTCAGTGGTCGAGTGTCCCTGGGTTCAATCCCCGGTTCCAAAAAAAAAAGAAAGTGAAATACACTACATATCCGGTAATATAAAAATTACTATCACAAAAATTATATCACATTTCATTCTTACATTTATTATAAAATATAACTTCATTATTAATGTTAATTTTATTTACCACTGAATTACAGGGTAAATGAAGAAAGAAAAACAAGGAGACAAGGAAGAAAATAAAAAAGGAAGAGAAAAAAAAATCTATTTGCAGGATGAATGCTTTGTCTTTAAATGGCCTTTGTCAATCATGAATAATAGCAGTGTGTCACTTGAAACATAGATCCATGCCTAAAGAATCAAATATAGGAATAAATAAACCCTGAAATCTTGGTTTTGATCTTAGGCAAAAAGGAGGAATTATTATTTCATCAAATGAGTTATTTGTGCAAAAATTGATTAAAAATCCCTCTTATTTTTTTCTTATCATCTTTGGTTCAGTTTTAGGATAGAAAGGAATAAAAACAGGAACATTTTCATATCAGCACCAGTTCAATAAAAACTGGTTCTTCACATGATATGACAAAATATTTCTTTAAAAAATGAGGAAAAATAAAAGTCTTTGTTTTAGATGTGTAACAGAGATAAAATGCAAATATAATAGAGGAGAATTCTGTAAACCTGGTATAAAGCAACCTGCATTTAAAAGATGATTTATACTTTGGAGGCTGATACAGAGTACTTGAGTCCCTGAGTTTGAGACCAGCTTGGGCAACATAAGTAAGATCCCCATTTCAAAACAAAACAAAAACAAAAACAAAAACAAAAACAAAAAAGCAAAACATAAAAAATGAATTATAGTCTAAAAATTATTTGGAATTTAAAAAACTTATGGAGCAATTATTCACAAAATATTCACAATAGGACTCCTTACTTATAGTTAACATCATTTTATAAATAAAAATAACATCATAAATTAGTAAGAGAGATCTAAGCCTCTTAGAGTGGAAATACTCTTTGATCTCTTGTATTTGTTTAAACAGAATGTTCTTCATAAAGAGACTTTTTGATGAAGAACAGTGAGTACTGTTATTTATGAAGTTGTGCTTTAATTCAAACAATGAATTTAATTGGAAAGTTTCCCTAGATTCCTTTGACAGTTTCTAAGGTCCTCTTTCCCTCCCAGTTGGAGACAGCTTCCTCCCCACTTCTCTGGTGTGTCTGGCTGGGGTATTATGAATGTTTCTTACACTTGGAACCATTTACCAATTGATTTGACATTTGAAGAGTCGAAATCCCAAATAAGTCATGTAAAACTACATGAATTTGCTATAGCATGGGATTTGGCTATTTCTTCACTCATCAAGGACTACATTTCCAACTCCTGCCTGAGGTGAGATAAAAAATTCAAGTTCTGCCTCTGTCACTATTTTTGGTGAATAAAAAATCTAGATTGTCTAATAAATGACCCTAGAAGTTCTCTGTGGATTGTCTGGACAAACTAGCTGGGGCTGGGGACACCTCTTTCCTTGCCACTGGAAAGGGTAGTTTCTGAAACAACTAAGGCACCAGTGGTTCCCATTCTTCCTAGGGGAAGAGCTATGCCTAAAACCTACCTCCCATAAAGGCTAACGAGAAGTGTTGCCAGACAGCTGGCACTTAATCTCAGACCATGTAGTGCCCCAGCCCAGACTTTATATCTCCTGTGTGTAAGTCCACTCTTGACTTGCCCTATAAAGGAAAGAGGAACAGGAGGTGGATCCCTCTCTTGAAGCACAGCTCTGTTGTGATTTAAGCTGTACCCTGGCCCTACCTAACTCACTTCTTCTGCCTGTGACATACACCAAGTGATACTGCAAATATATTTGTAAGCACTCTGGACTTGTAATATTTTACTTCTTTGATCCTAAATTTCTTCATCTATGAAAAGAGAAAACATACTACTTAGCTCACAAGGTTGTTTTGAAAGTTAAATTTATTCATTCAACTCATGTGAAGCACTACTGAGTTAACTTTCATGTAACATTTCCTGCACAGATTAAAATATACCATCTTTGAGAGAATTTTGTGTCATAGGAAGGGCATCGACTTTTGAGCTGATAAAATGGCTTTGCATTCCAACTTTGTTACTTTGTGTCCTTGACCTGAGTAAAACCTTACTCTCTCTGAATTTAAGAGAGGGTGTGAATGTTAAGTGAGATTGTATCTATAAAAGGATCAAGTGTACACTTAGTACCTAGTATATGCTCAATAAATTCTTAATTTGCTTTTCTGCTTTCCTCTCTTACCTTTTCCCCTTCTTCCTTATTTCTATTCATGTTCACTTCCATTCAGACTTATCCTTCTTTGTTTCACTTATCTGAAACAGTTCTTTCGCCAAACGGATATGACACACTTTCCGAAACTCCATACATTTATATTTATTACTGAGGATTGAACTCAGGAGCACTCAACCACTAAGCCATATCCCCAGCCCTATTTTGTATTTTTATTTAGAGACAGGGTCTCACTGAGCTGCTTAGCACCTTGCCATTGCTGAGGCTGGCTTTGAACTCTTGATCCTCCTGCCTCAACTTCCCAAGCCACTGGGATTACAGGTGTGCACCATCGTGCCTGGCTTCAAACGCCATACATTTTTAACATAGGAATATAGGAAGGGCCTTGAACCTACTGTAGATGGAGAAGTTGGGTAATAAATATCCATGCTTGATTGTTTCAAAATCATCAAAAAGTTCAGTTAATACTTACATCAGTAGTTAATCAGATTTGCATCAACATGCAAATCTGGGTTGTTCTTTGCTTCCCTCTTCTGGTGAGTTTAGATTTCTTTGGAGAGCAGCTGTAATTTGGAGGGATGTAGTAAACAAGTCAGTAATTCTAGAGCAGCATCTAGTGCTTCTAGAGTCCCTTCCCCATCTCTCCTTCTCAGCTTCTAAGATAGTGTTGTCATTTTACACAAAGGGCTTACTGACATCAATGGGGATAGAATGACTAGAAAAATTGAGATTTGAAATTAGATATTCTGCTGAAATAATGGATAGAATAGAACTCAGCTGAAATGATAAGCTTGGGATAGTGGAGGGGCTCTCTCTCTAAGAATCTAACTTAATGACATCAAGTCCAAGGTAGATAAGCAAATTAATAAGGGACAGATATAGTAGGGAATGCTGGCTTAAATACATTCAATATTTTGAACATTGAGTATGCCAAACCAAATGTTAGTGGGTTAAATTTGCTTCATGGGGCATGAGTTTGTAATCTTCTCAGGTCTTACAGAATTTGGTCTCCAGGAAGTACAGCCACAGGTAATAGTGGTGAGCCAGCAAAGTGGTCACCACCAGGAAACTAGATATCTAGGAGTGATTTGAGAGTAAGGGTTGCTATGGTGAATAGTATCAGGGGAGTAAGCCAGCAGTTATGGAGGTCCCCATTCCATAGATAAGAGTGTTAGGAGGTGGGTCTCAGTGGAGGTCCTCTGTGGTGGTAGAAGAAACAAGACAGATTTACCAACTCGGAAGGCCTCGGTATGAGTCTGGTGATCTTTACTGGGACTCAGAATAACAACAAATGGCAAGGCTAGCTCCTAGTTATTACTGAATTACTTGCATGTTGAACTAGTGATCCTTACATTCCCTGAAAGCATTTTTTATTACTTCTTAAAAGCTGATTTTAATTGCGTATTGTAGAAAAGTTAGAAAAATAGAGAAGCTTAATAGAAAAGAACTTTTAGATGGTTTTATGTAAGGGAAAACAGGATGTTTTCCAAAGCTTAGGGCCAGGAGAGAGCTTCTGTCCAGGAAAGAGGACTTTGTGGGTATGGGTTTAGGAAACTGGGGTAGGAGATAGAAATGGGTTGACCAGACTTCATGAAGTATCTAGAACAGGACTGATTTCATATTATTTTGGATTATTTATCATGATTTTTGGTTTGGAAATATTGTAGTTGGGAACCAAAATATAAAACCTAGCTCTTGTCCAGTATAGATAACTTTTTAAAGGAGTTATGAACTCTCGGATGTCAAATATTCATCTTAGTTAAGTACATGCCCTAAATTCTTTTGGGGGGGATTATGGATTACTTTGGATTACATGTAGTACTGATTTTCACATCATGGTTTACACTATCTTAGATGAATTCTGGTTTGGCTGAATACATGTATAGAAGAGTACAGATTTTTTTTTTTTTTTAAGAGTACAGATCTTTTCAGTCTTCAACTATTGGTCTATAATAGCAGTTGGCCACTGTATGTGGTTTTTTAATATATATTTTTAGTTGTAGATGGACACAATACCATTATTATTTTACTTATTTATTTTTATATGGTGCTGAGTATTGAACCCAGTGCCTAACACGTGCTAGGCAAGCACGCTACCACTGAGCTACAACCCCTGCCTCTGTATGTGTTTTTATGTGAGTGACTTTCCAAGGGCAAGTAATAAGTCACTTGTGACTATAACTGTATACCTCTGGCCAAAATTAATTGCTGTCTGTTGATACATTATCATATTACATTTTAGTTCTGGAACTTGTATCTAAATGCTATTTGAATTAAAGAATTAATGACTTTTGTGTTGTTTATACCTAACAAAAAAGGTATTTTAGAAGAGAAATATGATACTTAGAGAAACATTTCAGTTTGCTATTCTCATGACTAAACTGCATTTACACCTTTTCTAAAATAAACAAAATAAATCATCCATCATATGCTCATGTAATGGCATTTTTAATGAATAAGTGCTTTGTGTGTAACATGTCTCCAAAATGTAAATATCTAAATTCTCCCATGTGTGACTGCCACAATGAATGCACTCATACATTCTCAAATCTGATATTCTAAAATTATTTGAATGCTAGTTTTTCTTTAAACTTCCTGTTTTTTTTTTTTTTTAAGTCACATCTGCTTTAGAAATTACATGAGTTTTAAATTTCCTTCTGCAAAAGAGTTTTAAAAACATTTATGTTGCTCACATAATATAGCCATTATCTCTTTGGTTACTTGAAAAGCTATAATAAAATTGGAGAAAAATTAAATTACAAGCATTCTTAAGAGAACTTATGCCAGCATGTTTACCTCCTAAGTTTCAATCAAGGTATTTATATAGTTGCTGCCAGGAGAGACAATGGTAAAAACATCTCTAGCTGAATCATGTGAGTGATTATGGACTAGTCAAGAAAGAGCAACTCAGGAAATAGAAATTCTAATCTTAGTTCTTTCTGATGTAATTTCATGATGTCAAACCATTCATTATGCTCTAAGGTATCTTGATTTTGTACTCTACAAATTGGGAAAACAATAAGTAACCATTGAACAGTGTGGGAAGAACAAAAGAGGCTTTATGGCATCACAGAAAGAGAAACAGGCCAGGCATTAGCAGATCTGGTTTCTAAGCACAGCTTTATTACTTAAAATAGCCATGTTAATTTAGACTTCATTTTTCAGAGACTGTCATTTATTCTCCTCTGTTAAATATAGATAACAGATATCTTATTTACATTATGAAAGCTTCAGGGAAGAACAAATAAAATAACATTATAAATTGCAAAGTGCTACACAAATGTAAGTCATAATTTCAGAAACAGTACCAGAGCTTTGCTGTAGTACCATCTGCTGTGGCATGGGATTCATTATATGCTGCTCTATTTCAGACTGTTCAAAGGAGTCTGTCAGTGGCAAGGCTACATCATATTCATACATGCAGGAATTTCTAGGTTGGTATTATAATGAAATTCAAAGGATACTTATTTTAGAATTCTATTTCTTTTAAATCACATATATACTATTTCAACAACTTAAATTTGTTTTGAGAATTCTCATGTTTTCCCTTACTCATTTGTTTCCCATTCCTTTTACCACAAACTCCACCCTTATTCCACCCTCTTGAACAATAAGCTAAAAATAGATGTTTATAGAAGAATCAGAGGTCATCTTTATGTTCCAGATCTCTTGGATGCCTACAGCCCAATGAAAAGGATATGAAAAGCTCTTGAGCTGCTCTAGCTATAGTAAAAGCTACATATAGCCCAGCAGTGGCTCACTCCCTGCCCTGCCCTTTTGAAATCAGGCAAACACCAGGCATTTCTAGGGTAAAGTTGAATTCCCTTTTTTTCTTTTAAATAAAAATTTTTTTTATAATATTAGTATCAACCTTCAAATCTACATGTCTGTCTCTGATCTTTCCCTAATATTCGAGACTCTTCCATTCACCTGCATATTTTGAGAGTCCTTGCTGCTAAGTAGGTTAATTATAAGAAGGATAGGGGATGAAGGACAATTCCTGTCCTCAAGATCCTTGCAAGCTACTATAGGAAATCATATATAGGGTTGTTGTTTTGGAGAAAGCAGAGAAGCAAAACTGAACCTCTCTCTGCTCATTGATTTTGACTAACTACCAAACACATTGTATATACAATGTATTCCTCACTGTAAAAGTAGTATCTTAGGTTAAATCGGTGTTTTTTTTCCCCCCTCTACTCAATGATTTGGATTCTATATACTAAGACATTTGACTCTCTATATAAAACACATTATCTTTTAAGTGAAATTCTAATGTCCCTATTTCCTTTTAATTTCAATTAGGAACACAAAAGAGAGGGTCAGGGCTTATACCTTTTAGTTATTGGCTCAAATGAGGACACTTCTAGAACTATTAGCATTTATTCAGTTTCATGGAAGGGACAAATAAATACCCCGGCATTGAGCATCACTGTGAAAAGATTTCAATTTATGAAATCTCAGTTACTGTGTGACCTTGTTACTTAATCTCTCTAGGCCTGCTTCTTTCTTTGTAAAGAGGAAACAATCATGTTTGCTTTATAGGTTGTTGCTAAGATTTTATGAGATAGTGCTTGTAGTGTAATGCCTGACAAATGGAAAGTTTTCAATAAATGTGCTTATCCCCTAAGACTGATTAAACTATTAATGGATTATTAATATTTTTTAAATTAAAATATATATGCCAACATCTTAGTAACTATTTAGACATTCTAGTTTTAATCATTCTGTGTCATATTTTTCCTATTTGAATTTTATACTTATTTACCATCTCATTTCAACATCTTACAGAATTTAGAACTACAAGAAGAGGAAAGAAAAACAAGGGAAAGAAGAGATTGTGGCAATTAATTATTGCTGTGGTGAAAGTCTCCACTAAATTGGAGTTAAAAAACAATGCATAATCTAACAAAGATTAATAAATTTTTTAAAATGGAAGAGAGAGAGCTGGGCATGGTAGCATATACTTATAGAGTCAGTTACGCAGGAGGCTGAAGTGGGAGCATTATTTGAGTTCAGGAGTTTGAAAGCAGATTGGGCAACATAGTGATGAACCTGTCAAAAACAAAAACAAAAACAAAAACAAAACAAAACAAAAACAACAACAACAAAAATCCACACACACACACAAAGCAAAAAGTGTATTACTTTCTTTGCTCCTTTTTTCTTCAACAATGGAGATTGAACTCAGGTCCTTATCACTCGGCTACATCCATAGTCCTCTTGTATTATTATTTTGAGGCAGGGTCTGGCTATGTTGCACAGGCTGGCCTTGAACTTGCAATCCTGCCTCAGTCTCTAGAATGGTTGGGAATACAGGTGTTTCCCACTATGCCAGGCTAGTTACATTCCTTTTAATAAGTAAAACCTTATTACTTTAGGTAAACTGCAGTGGTTCACAACTTTGATGCCATTTGGTTTACTTAAGGAGTAACATTGTTTCAATAGGTTTGAGGTAGGACCTAAGACTAAATCAAATAATTGTGAATGCTCCACAGAGGATTCTAATCACCCCAAAGATTGAGAACTGCATGTAGAGTGGAAAACTCTACAGATTTGGTGTAAGGAAACCTGAATTTTCTACCTGGTCATTTTCTTCTCTGAGCCTCATCTGTAAAAGAAGAATCTTAGGTTAGATCAGTGGTTTTCAACTCAGGATGCAAGATGGATCATGGCAGTACTGATGCCTGCAAGATTTCCACTCAGGTTCCTTTTTAGTTATTTATTTATTTTTAATTTTTTTATTTTTGCAGTGCTGGGGATTGAACTCAGGACCTTGTGCTTGGAAGGCTCCACTCAAGTTCTGATGATCTGATTTGGATTGGGGCTGGGTGAGGTTTTTCAGTTGATTGATTCCAATGTAAGCTAGGATTGAGAAGCAATGGGCTAGACTATCTTTAAGTCCCCATTCTACCCTAAAATCAGCTGATTTTGGTAGGTAAACTTTGTTTCATTAAATAATTAAATTAAGCAGTTTGCCAATCATCTGAATTGGATATTTAAATTTTAATTGTTTAACTCAAAATGTTTATTTCAAAATGTGAAAATAAGTGTTACAAAACTAGTGGTTGAAAAATACGAATCCAATAAATGAGGTGCTTTAAAAATAGGGTAAAATCAAAATTAGATATGCAGGTAAGGAATAATACATTTCCAAGTGAATTAAATATAAAATTTAAAGAAAATACAAAAGCAAAACTGCACAGCCAGGAAATTGAAGTAGATCTCTGAAGAAAGTCTGGCAGAAAAAAAAACAACAAAAAATTATATAGAGATAGTATCAGGAACATAAAGAAAAAGGTACACATTGTATCTATCAGTGGTCTAACTAATGAAAAAATGGTCTAGCAGATCTTGGTGACAAGTTGGGTAAAAGGCATGGAGGAAGGCCTTGCAGGACAAAGACAAGTTTATCCCCTTCACTGGAGTTCAAGGGTGCAGCAAAACATGCAGGAAGCTGGGGTTTAAGAAAGAAGAATCGGCCGCCGCCATGGCCTACGTGGAAGGTAGCGAGGAACCCTGCACCTTGTCATCCCACTCTGGGAGCGCAGGCTCCAAGTCGGTGGCACGCTGTGGCCATGTGGAGCTGGGACTTGGAGTGCGATACGTGCGCCATCTACAGGGTCCAGGTGATGGATGCCTGTCTTAGATGTCAAGCTGAAAACAAACAAGAGGATTGTGTTGTGGTCAGGGGAGAGTGTAATCATTCCTTCCACAACTACTGCATGTCCCTGTGGGTGAAGCAGAACAATCGCTGCCCTCTCTGCCAGCAGGACTGGGTGGTCCAAAGAATCGGCAAGTGAGAGTGGTAGAAGGCTTTCTTGGTGCAGTTGTTCGCAGCCCTGGTAGGTCTTTCTGTCAAGTGCCCAGCAGAGGCTAGAACACTCTGGGGAACTAATTCTTCAGAGATGAGTCGCCACATCTGTGGTTCTTCGGGACTCATCAAAGGCATGGTTTAGCATTTCGACAGTTTTAATTTTCGAAATTCTCTACAATTAAGAAGATAATTTATTAAAGATGGTCTTTCCTACCTCTGTGGTATGTGTCACACACGCTGCTTAAAAGTGCTGAAAAGGAGAGAATTCCAGGTGGAATGAAATTTATAATTTACTGTCTGCATACAAGGGACTGTGGAAACAGTTCCATTCACAGGAGAGCTTTTCACATGGTTGATCAGTTAAAAAGAGAGAGAATGTTATAGTAACAAAGTGCAGTTTAAAACCCAACTCTTATCCTCAATTTGTTGCTAGTATTTTTATGGGAAGCAGGGACAATTCATGACATCTTTATTTGATATGATGATAATTTTGATTTTGGACCAGTGAACAGGGTAAATAAAATCTAACTTTCAGACATATGGAATTTTTTTTTTTTTGGTGGTGCTGGGGCCTTGTGCATGCGAGGCAAGCACTGTACCAACTAGGCTATATCTGCAGCCCCCTTGCATATAGAATTTTGATTGCCTTTGAAGTTATTCTCTTATCTTCGACTCATCAAAAAACCAAAATCTATACTTATCTCACAGTTAAATCATTGAGTGTTAAAGGACAGAGCTATTTTCTAGTTCAGGTCAGATTATGTTGTTATTGTACGTTCCCCCTTGTTATTGTACCAATGAGGGGGAACTGTTTACCAGTGTAGCATTGGATTAAAAGGTTAATCACACAGTGTTTTAATAAATTATTTATTCTGTTAAAAAAAAAAAGAAAGAGAAGAATCCCCATCATCAACAAAGTCATTTAAGAACAATTTAGGTCAAAATAATCATGCAAATGTGCTTGAGAACTTGTATTAAATGTAAGTATCACTAATTCATGTAAGACCAGAAATGCATTTTTATAGAAAGATCATCCAAGGAAACCAAGGAATGGAATTAACAAAAATTGACTTTTTTTTTTTTTTTTGTACCAGAGATGGAACCCAGGGCACCCTTAACCACTGAGCCACATCTCTGTCCTTTTTGTTTTTTGAGACACAGTCTCATTGAATTGCTTAGGGCCTTGTTAAATTGTTGAGGCTGTTCTCCAATTTGTAATCCTCTTGCTTCAGCCTCCCGAGTTGGTGGGATTATAGGCATGCCACCAGGCCCAGGGTAGATAGATTTTCATATCTAGTTAATGTTCAACATTTTTCTGAAAACACTGCTTACATGGTCATTGTGTAGAATATAATGAAAAATAAAAATAAAAACACAGACTGCTAACTTCAGGATCTTGGTATAAATATTGATGTTTTGTGTATATATTTCCATTTTTTCCATATGTAGTTTGTATGAATTTGCATCATAATTTAGTTGAACAAATTTATGGTGGGCAGAGGCATGATTTTTACCTTCGGTGAATGTATCATTTTATATGGTACAAGGTAATTAAAGCTGCTGCTGATTTGAATTTAAAATACAAAGACTATCCTGGAATAACTATGTGCAAATGGAAGTAGTAAAGAAAGACAAAGGGTTGGTCAGAGAAAAGTATTGGAAGAAGCAGGAAAGTTTTGAAAAATTAGAGGACTCAGTCCATCATTGCTGGCTTTTAAGATGGAGTAAGGGGGCAATGAGACAAAGAACAGGGGTGACCTCGAGAAGCTGGATTTAGCTGGATATAGTCAGTTGATGAGCCAGAAAGAAAATAACCCCAAGGAACTAAATTTTGCCTGCAACCTAAATGAACAAGGAAAGGATTCTTAGAGTCTCCAAAGGAATACACTCTAACATCTAGATTTCAGTCCTGTGCAATCTATTATCATATTTCTGACATATAGAACTGTGAGATAATATGTGTTGTTTTAAGCCACTAATCTTGTGGTAATTTGTTACAATAGCAGTAGAAAGTGAACATAGCAAAAAAAAAAAGTCATCCTTATTTCATTTAAATCAAAATATATCCAATGCTGAATTCTCATTTTCCTGGATTCACAGGATATTCAATCCTTATCATTATCCAGGCCCTTTCCCCTCCCACTGACATATCTCCTCTTCTTACCACAACACTAGGCATGATACTGAGGTTGTCTTCAAACTACACAAAGACTTGTGGAAAGAAGTATAATGGTCAGGCTATCTGCGTGGGAGATAAAAAAAACAGAGTTAACATGTTACTAAAATGTCCTGCCACTGGTAAATTGGTTGTATCTTGTCAAGGATATTTTATTCCCCTTTGTGGTGTCTTGGAATCTTCTAGAAGGTCGGTCACTGATGGTCTTTATTCTGAAATCAAGTCTGCCGCTGGAAACATCACATTTTCTCAGTATTTTTCAAGATCAAAGCTCATAAATCTGGATATTGGGTGAATTTCCTGCCTCCCAGATGGGAAACTGACTCCCTTTTCTGACTGTATCTCTTTTGACAGTTTTTTTTTTTTTTTGTACTGGGGATCGATCTGGGGATTGAAGCCAGGGGTGTTTTACCATTGAGCTACAACCCCAGTCCTTTGTATTTTTTAAGAGAGGGTCTTGTTAAGTTGCTGAGGCTGATTTCAAACTTGTGATCCTCTTGCCTGAGTCGCTGGGATCACAGATGTGAGCCACCAGGCCCAGATCAGGGGTTTTTCTTTAAAGACAAGTACAGATGGCACAGATCACATATGTGACAATGGAAATAGACTATGCAAGAGATGAGAAAAGCATGAATGAGGGCAAAAGTAGTGGGAAAGCTAAGTGGTTGGATTTTGAATCCCTCGCAGAGTAGTCAATGATCTAATATGGATGTTAAAGAGAAAGCCAAAGATGACTTGTTTGCTCTCATAGCAGTGTTAGGATCCCAAAGAAATCTTAAATGATTTAAGAGAGTCAACCTATCTTTCTTTCTTTTCTTTCATTTTTTAAAATTATTTTTATTTTTACAGACTGCATTTTGATTCATTGTACACAAATGGGGTACATTTTTTTGTTTCTATGGTTGTGCATGACATAGATTCATACCATTCTTGTAATCATACATGCACATAGGGTAATGATGTTTATCTCAATCCACCATTTTTTGTATCCCCCCCTCATTTCCCTCTATGTAATCTAAAGTTCCTCTATTCTTCTCTCACTGCTCCCCCCAATCCCCATTATATATCATCATCCACTTATCAGGGAAAACATTCAGCATTTGGTTTTTTTGGGCTTGACTTATTTCACTTAGCATGATATTCTCCAATTCCATCTATTTATCTGCAAATGCCATGATATTATGCTTCTTTATGGCTGAATAATATTCCATTGTGAATATATGCACACTTTTACATTGCTGGTAGAGTTGCAAATTGGTGCAGCCACTCTGGAAAGCAGTGTGGAGAATGCTCAGAAAATCTGGAATGGACCCACCTTTTGACCCAGTTATCCCTCTCCTCAGTTTATAATCAAAGGACTTAAAATTAGCATACTATCGTATTGCAGCCACATCAATGTTACAGCAGCTCAATTCACAAAAGATAGACTGTGGAACCAACCGAGTGGTATATATACATAATGGAATATTATTCAACCATACAGAAGAACAAAATCATGGCATTTGCAGATAAATGGATACTTCCTTCCTTTCCTTCCATTTTTAATAGTAGGGATTGAAGCCAGGGATACTTACCACAGAGCTACGTCCCCGACCCTTTTTTAAATTTTGAGATAGGATCTTGCTGAGTTGCTGAGGCTGGCCTCCAACAGCCTCCCAAAGTTGATGGGATTATAGGTGTATTGCCACTATGCCTAGAAAGAGCACATTTCTGGAAACTAGAGATAAGCAGATTCCTTTGATTTAGATAGTCACACAAAAATTCAATTATGCAGCAAAAAAGTTGTTTCTCCAGCAGGGCATAATGACCCATGCCTGTAATCCTAGTGACTCAGCAGACTGAGGTTAGCGGATTGAAAGTTGGAAGCCAGCCCCAGCAATTTAGAGACCCTCAGCAACTTAGAGACCCTGTCTCAAAATACAAAATAAGAACTGGGGATTTAGCTCAGTGATAATGTACCCCTGAGTTCAATCTCTGGTATTAAAAAAAAAAAGTTAAAGCTCATTCTCCTAAATCTATAGCCAGGATTTCTTTAATTTTTGGTTCATCTTCCTTTCTACAGTCTCTGGGTTTATCTCCCAATTCCAACTGGTGTGTCAATTTTTTTTCTCATCCTACTATCATCACAGGTGGATTTTCCACACAATTTCTACCCTCACTTAGGTTACTCCAAAAGAGGGGTCTTGTTTACAGGGGAAAGTAGTGTAGGCTAGTTGAAAACAACAGCCCTGTATTCCATTCACAAATATTATTTTAAGATGACTGAAAAGCTGACAGTGAAACATTTTAAGAAATACAATATTACTTCATTATATTACTGATAGCCCGTTTTATTAATCCTTCACGACTGAAGAATTAAGATAATTGTGATTACAAAACAACTCACACGACTGTGAACACCAAGTTTAATTCTTTAAATGTTGTATGCTAGCAGAAACAACACAAAGCACTAATAAATGAAAAGAAATCAGCACTCATTTTGGGCAAAGAAGCATTTCTGACTTCACTCTAAGTAAGATTACATTTTGATGTTTTAAAAACTGAGCTACTTGGCCATATTTCCATTAACCAGTAGCTGTGAAATATTGTGCACGGCAGCTATCTTTCTAGAGCCTATTTTCTCAACCACAAAACCTATACGTACTCCAGTACAGGGCTCTTATTGCGTCTTGATCCTAAGGGTCTCGAACAATTAAAAAACTTCATATAACAATTTTTTGGTGTAGCACTGTGAAAGAGCATGAAGAAATATCAAACTATAGGACACAGGACATAGTATGAAACAGCCTTTGTTGGTCACTTAACTATCAAGTACACCAACCAGCTGCTGAAACTGCTCTGGGTGCACTCACCCCGGGGATTCAGTACATTCTTATAAACTGTAGCCAAAAGGTAGGAAATGCAGAATTCCATTTTATCCATACTTTTAAGGGAATTACATTCAAATTTGGCACCTGGGGTACTTTGGGAGAGGACTCCCTTACCTGTCGTAGGGAGGCGACCTCATTTCACCAAAGTGCCACACAGCTCAGGCTTTCCTACCTGACTCTGGGTGACACGTCCCAAAGGGCCCTGCCCAATAGGCTCGTTCCTTCCCAGCAGCAGGGCGGGACTCCAAGCCTGGGCATTGGAGACCCGCCCCCATACGTGGCGTGCGTGAGTGCGTGCTGCGTGGCGCCGCGCGGCGGAGGCCGGTTTCTACAGCGCGTGGCGCCCCCCGGCGGCAGTAGGTCCTCAATGCGACGGCCTGACCGGAGCGCTGGCGATGGAGGCGCAGAAAGAGGCGCGAACAACCCCGGCCCTCGTCGCGAGGCCGCCAGGGGCCTCGAGGTCTCAGACGCTTAGTGAGGAGGAGCGGCGCGAGGGCGGTGCATCGCTGGTAGCGTCTACCTTGGACGCGGAGGTTGACAGCGCCGGTGCAGAGGGGCTGTGGGAGTTGCCAGTGGAGCCGGCTGAGCGGAGGCCCGAGTGCAGCCGCTGCAGGTGACCGCGGGACCGGGGGGGCGGTGACAACGGCAGGTGGCGGCCTTCAGGTGCAGCGCCCCCTGTCGGGGAGGCGGACTCTGGCAGCGCGGCGCTTGGTGCCGTAGTTTAGTCTGGTGGACCTGGAGTCACTGAAAATGCCTAACAGAGCTCTTTAGTAAGAAGCCACTCACTTATTTAGGTTCGACTATGTAGCCTGACTTCCTGAAAGATGTTGGCGTATCATGGGATTATCAGGCATAAGTTCCGTTTCCAAGAAACTTGGGTCTGAGAGGGAGCTCTTAGAGGCGTAATGACAATAAGATTTCCTGTGCTTAAGTGGCATAGTCATCTCACAAAAAAGCAAAGCAAAGCAGAACAACAACAAAATGGATTGGAGGAGAGGGACAAGAAGGCTACTACAATAATTAAGATTGTATTCAGCATTCTGAATTTATTTAGAAATACTTACTGAGCACCTGAAGTGCGCAGGCTCTATTTTAGTTCCCAAGATCAAAGTGATGAATAAAGTATAGTCCCTACTCTGCCAGGGGGTACTTATAGTTTAATAGAAAGTTTTTTAGACAAGCAAAACAGCAGCAACATTGAATGATCTCACAGAATGTCTGTTTACATAGTTTTTGGGGTCACCTCAGTGTGGTGGTGTACTTTGAGATTGTGATTTGCTTCCTCTGCTTGCTTATTCTCATACTTTTCAGATATACCACCCTCTTTCCCTCCTGTATGTACATACAAGGCATCTGTTCCCCTGATTACAGCAGGTCTCTAGCTATCTGTCATCAGCAACCTTCATGTGTATCCTTTCCTTTTTTTTTAGAACCAGGGATTGAACTCAGGGACACTTGGCCACTGAGCCACATCCCCAGCCCTATTTTGTATTTTGTTTAGAGACAGGGTCTCACTGAGTTGCTTAGGGCCTCGCTAAGTTGCTGAGGCTGGGTTTGAACTCGCGATCCTCCTGACTCAGCCTCCCAAGTCGCTTGGATTACAGGCGTGCGCCACCACGCCCGGCTTATCCTATCCTTTTTTAAGTCAGCTTTTCCTTACTTTGACAAAATACCTGAGGTAATCAACTTAAAAGGAGGAAAGGTTTATTTTGGCTTATGATTTCAGAGGTTTCATGGTCGTTTAGACCTTTCCTTTGAGCTTGTGGCAGCACAGTACATCATGGTGGGGAACCCTTGGAAGTGGAGGAGTCCTGTTCACTCCTGACAGAGCAGGAAGTAGACAGATAGGAAGTGACCTGAGGTCCCAATATCCCTTTCAAGGGCATCCTCCCATTAACCTAATTTCCTTTCACTAGGCTCTATCTTCTTTCCACTAGCCCCACTTCTTAATGATTCCACCATCTCCCAGTGGTGCCATGTGTTGGTGGTAGCCAAGCCTTCAATACATGGGCCAAACTAAATTAAACCAAACATTTCAGATCCAGACTAAACTATGCCTCTATTTCCTTACCTTGGAATCATTGTGCGGTTTGCCATTAGATCTAACACTGCCCTAAAATAGCCCTCACTGAAGTCATCAGTAACCTCCATGTGGATCCTTTCCTTTATTTTGCCGTGTTAGGAATTGAACCTAGGGCCTTGTGCTTTCTAGGCAAGAGGTCTGTCACTGAGCTATATCCTCAGCCCTTAAAATTTTTTTTTTTTTTTTTTTTTTTTTAAGATGTAGTCTCACTATATTGCCTAGGCTCGGCTCAAACTTGTCTGTCCTCCTGCTTCTCAGCCTCCTGAGGAGCTGGTTTTACAGGCATGCACCACTGCACTAGGCTCACTTTTTCCTAGTTCTTTTGGCAGTATTCTGGAGTTGAATGCTCACTTTTTTTTTTCTTTTTTTTTTTTTTTTGATACTGAGGAAGGAACTCAGGGGCACTCAACCACTGAGCCACATCTGCAGCCCTTTTTTATGTTTTGACTTTTCTTAGTCTCCTTTGCCTATTCTATTTATGTATGTATATTTTTGTGGTGCTGGCCATTGAATCCAGGGCCTTGTGCATGCGAGGCAAGCACTTCACCAACTGAGCTATGTTCTCAGCCCTGTTTATTCTGTCCAAATTCTATATGTTGGGTTTCCTCAGATCTGGATTCTAAGGTTCTTTTCTCTTCTAACCTTACACAGTTTCCACTTGTTATCGTACCAGGTTTCATGGTCAGAAACCCATGACTCAGTTTTTATAGCCCAGACCTTTCACCTGAGCACCAGACCTACACATTCATTTTTTGTTGTGTGCTTAGCTAATCACTGACAATACAGTGGAATCTATGTCCATGTGAGGGTTTATTCTCTTACTGGATATAGGTAATAAAACAGCAAATAATCATCCAAATATGTAATTACAGACTGCAAAAAAATAAAAATAGCAGTGATGGAAGAGAATGGGAGACTATGATAGAAAATACCTAAGTAGTGTTAGAAAAGATCTCTGAAGAGAACTTTTTTTTTTTTTTTTGAACTGGGGATTGAACTCAGGGGCACTTGGCCACTGAACCACATCCCCAGCCCT